>JAVXUP010001381.1:0-241012 GCA_033070095.1 Escallonia herrerae
AAGGAAGAAGACAGGTGAACAGTAATGGGTCTGTGCAGTGCAGTGGTACACTGTGCTTGCACAGTTGTACCACGTGGCTGTTGGGTACTGTACGCTTGTCCGAAAATTCTGAAAATTTACAGGATGATTCTTAGTGCAATATTATAATTTATGTGAAAATTTCATAATTTTCTGATGTCGTATGTATTTATTATAATTTCTGCAATTTCAGAATTGTAAAAGTCTTTTGGAGCCCTTAAACCCAGAAAATGGTCAGAGAAAAATTAGAGTAATGTCGTTATGATATGAATAAGACTCAGTTTGAATTTGATAATTTTTGGAGTTTATTTTCTATGGTTTCCGTATCGCATTGGTTTTAGCAAAACGAATAGTTTAAAAATAGTTTTAATACCTTTTAATTTCTGATTTAAATTTCTATAACTTTTATACATATTTTAAAGCTGTTACAAAAATTATGGGACTTTATTTTCAGCTAAAAGAAATTTTGGCAATTTATGGGTTTTTAGTGTATTTAAAGAAATTATTTTTAATTTGAAAATATTCAAAATTTTAGAAAATTCATATTTTGACTCTCTACAATGTTTTAAGCTACGAAAGTGTTTTATTGTAATTTATTACGAATCTCGGGATATCGTTACGCATTAAAGAGCGTACAGTGTTTTCGGCTAGGTTGGCCGTGCGCGGGAACCGTTTTGAGTTGCGTCATTCTGGGGTTAGAAGTGAGCGCCGTTTGGGTAGTTGATAATAGGGTTTATAGTATAGTAGTGTAGATTATTTTTCTAATAAATGAATTTGCCAATTTAGGTTAATTCAACGACTTTTGGATTGATGTCAATTAACATTGCATAGCGTGGATCGAGGTAAGGGATTTCTATCCGAAACCAAACTCATCAATTTGTCCTCGTATATTTTTTTCAAAATTGATATCGAACTTCTTTGGACTCTGTTGTATTTGTTATGAGAATGCGTTATTTGCCTTTATTACCCTTTCTTGAGCCTTAAGCGTTTATTGGAAATCATATTCGATGCTTTGTGTTTATTTCTCGTTGTGCATCGATTTAATCATTGCATTATCGAATTGTTGTCGTTCTGCATATTGACATGAGATTGTGCATTGGTGTGTTTGGCAGGAGTTGGTGTATAGTGGAGGATATTGGTGTGGGCTAGTACCTTGATGGACTAGCCGGTGTATTGGTGTGGGCTAGTGCCTTGATGGACAAGTCGGTGGAAAGTGTTAATGAGCATCGCCTTTGTGGCTTTGCTAAGTGATTACCCTGCATTGCCTGTGTGGCTTTGCAATTGCTCATGTTCAATATTATCTGTGATTGTTTGTATCGTATCTGAAAATCGTATTGATATCTGATGAAACTAGTTATGATTCTTTTTGAAAATCTATGAATTTCATCTGAAATTGTTTCGTAGTTTCTATCTTTGAGCGACCTTACTGAGCTCTCAAAAGCTCACTCCCCTTTGACTTCCTTTCCGCAGGTGATAACCAAAAATAGATCGCATTGGGTGTGGACTAGATCTGAGCCGAGCGAAAGAGAACTTAAGTTTCAGTATTAGCCTTTTGAACCCCTGCGTGGGCCATTATTGTTATTTAGAATCGTTAGCTTAGATTTGATGTTTCAAATATAATTGTACGCTAAGAGTATTATTTTACTCAACGGTTTAGTTGCTCTGACGGACTGATGGTTCTAAATTGCTTGAGTTTGAGGTCGTAATTGTCTGAGTGTATCTGATCGAGCGAGTGTTAACGTTCCGTAAATTCCGGGATGTTACATCATCCCAGGAGGGGCTAAAAACATTAGCATTCCAACAGGGGAAAATTAAAGGATATATGTTCAAATTCACCAAGCATTTGCAGCAATGGATAATATCTTACGACACTACAACAGCATATTATGATATTCAAAACTTAGTTGGAGGCAGCCGGGACGGGGACTAGATTTCAGAACTTATGATGCCATAGTATATGTGAATGATTATATCATTTAACATGTCTAAAGGAAATTAACTACAAATATAACACATGTATATGATGTTGATTTTAGAATCTTTAACTGGACGGTAAAGTATATTTTGGAGGCTTTTATCATAGATCCCAGGCATAATCGATTAAGCAGCCCAATTTCGGAAGTATATTGACTTCTAAATTATTCCTCCAATTTCCTCTAAAACAAAGTCAGCATTTTCCCTTTGACAACCCAAATGTTTCACTTGGAAAGGACTCAAATCAATGATTGTTTCAAACTAAATACTTAAAAATCTACTTGGCTATCGATTATTGCAGCAAAAAAGTGGAAGTACAGAGGTATAAAGCCAAAGCGCCTTAGAATCTATCAAGCAAAACTATACACCACCAAGTAACAACCTAGCTACTAAGGGAACAACAAAAGAATATATGCACACCAAGCTTGCTCCTCCAACAGGCACGTAGAGATCTGAAAGAGTAGAGAACTCTCATCATTGCATCATTATATCTAGTTCGCATCAACCTCACCTAGATCTGGCACAGTACCTCCACCAATCTTTTACATATGAGCAAAACAAGAAAAAAATGTTGAGCAAAAGTTTAGAGAATATTTTATTTTAAGTATCAATCCATCAATTATCAATCAAACAACCTAGTTAATTACAAATATCTTATTTTTTTACTTTTTCAGTCATGCTTTATTATCGCGTTAACCTAATTTCAACCCACCATTTAACTAAATTACATATCCGACATCTCAATCCAATTGGGTCCCATCCTCCATCAACCATCTCAATTCTCAAAAATGCACAATTAACAACCTATAATCAGCAATTAATAATCTCAATTTTCAAATGCATAATTAACACAACCTAAAATTATCAATCAAATAATCAATACTCAAATGGGATAAAAATTCAATTGGGTCTCATCCTCCATCAACAATCTCAAATCTCAAGTGCTCAATGATTAACAGCTATAAAGCATCAATTAATAATCTAAATTATCAAATTTACAACAAACAACCTAAAATTATTAATCAAATAATCAATTCTCAATAGCAAAAGAAATTGTTCAAAATGCACACTGACCTCAGTCCTTAGAAATCAGAACGGCGTCGTTGTCGCAACGTCGCTGGCGGTGGGTTCTTCGTCGTGACCACCGGTGACTGAGGCTCAGCCTCTCAGGTGTCAGATCTGCTTGAATTTCACTATTTCAAGCGTCGTGACCCCCAACCGGTGAGATTCGTCACTTCCTTGGTTCGTCACCGGCTCATAGATCTAAGCTAGATTTGGCCGGAGTTGGGGTGGGGACTGCCAGACTGGGGAGGGCCTTCGCACTTTGGAATCGGGGTCGTGAGGCCGTTCGTGACTCATCCGTGAGAGCAGGGGTTTCCTTTGAGACCTTGACGGCTACCGGCGTTACCGATGAGCCGAATAGCGGATGACCGGTGGCCCGTGGCTGTGGGCGGTGCCGCGGTGACTGAAAGAGTGAGAGGTGACTCCGGTGAGAGTTCAACAGTTGACGGTGAGTTGGTGATGAGCCGACGACGGGAAGTCAGGAACTGAGTGAGACTGTGAGAGCCAAGAAGAGGAGAGAGAGAGAGAGATAGAGAAATCGCGAGTGAAAAAAAAACACTATATATAATTTTTTTCAAAATCTGAGGGGTGCTATAGCCCCCCTCATCCATACGTAGTTCCGCCACTGCCCACCGCCCACAATCGCCAATCTCTCGCAACCACCACCAACCGCCTCTACAATCACTGGAGTAAATCCCCGCTGCCCCTTATCTCTACGTCATAATACTCCTCACAACCGTGTAGATTGAGCAGCTATGGTGGGTTTCGTTGTTGGTTGAAAAGGTGCCATGGTGTTGAGACGGTACACGGTGGGGTGGGGGGATGAAGGGGGCGGCGACTGCGGGGTGTATGTGAGATTTTGTATGTGTGTTTGTGTGTGAAACCATAATCTGGGAATTCGGCGAGTAACATGGAACCGACTCCATCTCTATTATGCAGTTTCTCTTCATTATCCAACAAGTTCACGACTCCATTTAGTTCTTCTTCTTCCTTCTCAGGTTCTCCAGAAGTTAACCTAAGATCTCTATCCATAATAAGTATCAATTACTTCGCTTGGTTTCAGATACCTAAAAAACATGGAAGAGACGAAGAACTCAAAAGAAATATCAAACTGTGTTTTTCAATCTTTTCTTGATAAGTTCCAATATTTGTAAACCCTAATTTAAAGATCCTAACTTGAAAATTAGGGTTTCTCAAATTAGGGTTTGAAATCTTAATTTAAAAATATATAGTACAAGGGCAGTATGTCATTTTAAAAATACGTAATGATGACATCACGAAAAATGTATACTTTTTGACAGAACCCTAACGGATGGACACGAGTGTTACATTTTGAAACTTATTGTCCTTTACTGTAATTTTACCCTAATCTCAGGGACACTGCTATAATTAGCCCTCCCGTTTAAGTTTAAACGAAAAGCCATCATTTTTTCTCCCTCTCTAAACTTTTTTAAACTACTTCTAAAAGGAAAAGAATGCCTTCTTAGTTCAGATAAACCAACTAATAAAATAGTTTATTGAAAATATAAAGATTCAGAAAGATGAAGCGTGGAAAAGAGAAAGCATTTGAGGTACAAACACGCTAAAGATCGAAGAATGGCGAGAAGAAAAAGTAATAAAAATCATCTACAAAAAGTAAAAGTAAAAGTAAATAAATGAAGAGATAAAGAAAAGAAAATTAATACTAAGAATATCAATTCATTTGAAAACATGAAGAAAAAAAAAGGCAAGGCCCAAATTTTTTTTTTACTAAAACTATAAAGACTTGAAAAATGATTAAGAGTGGAAAAGAGAAAGCATCTGAGGAAGAAAACACACTAAAAAGAACGGTGAAAAAAAAAAGATAGTAAAAAAAACTAACTACCTAATATTGGTAAAAGAATGGAAATGAAAAATAAAATATACCAAGAAGATCAAGTCATTTGAAAACACTTAGAAAATAAGTGAAGGCTAAAATAAAACAGTCTATAGAAAATATAAAGATTTGATAAGATGAAGAATAGAAAAACAAAACCGTCTGAAATACAAACACAAATAAAATTGAGGAAGATGAATAGAAAAAGTGCTAAAAGAATAAACTACATACTGTGGATACACCAAGTGAAAACGGAGGGCAAAATATAGCAAGAACATTAAGTCATATGAGACACGTAGAAAAGAAACGAAGGGAAAATAAAAAATAAAAAAGTTTACTAAGAGTATAAAGATTTGATAACACTTAGAAAACACTTAGAAAATAAGTGAAGGCTAAAATAAAACAGTCTATAGAAAATATAAAGATTTGATAAGATGAAGAATAGAAAAACAAAACCGTCTGAAATACAAACACAAATAAAATTGAGGAAGATGAATAGAAAAAGTGCTAAAAGAATAAACTACATACTGTGGATACACCAAGTGAAAACGGAGGGCAAAATATAGCAAGAACATTAAGTCATATGAGACACGTAGAAAAGAAACGAAGGGAAAATAAAAAATAAAAAAGTTTACTAAGAGTATAAAGACTTAAAGACGAAGAAGAGTGAAAGAAAGATAACATCTAAGGAAGAAACACATTGAAAAATAGAAAGAACAGCGAAAAAAGAGTAATAAAAAGCAACTTTGTAATATGGGTAGCAGAAGTGAAAATGACAAATAAAATATACCAAGTCATTTGAAAACACCTAGAAAATAAGCCAACGCCAAAATAAAATAGTCCACTGAAAATATAAAGATTCGATAAGGTGAAGTGTCGAAAAACAAAATCGTCCAAGGTGCAAACACTGTAAAAATCGAAAAAATGTGAATAGAAGAAGTGCTAAATGAATAAACTGCATATTGTGGATACAAACAGGAAACGCAAAATATAGCAAGAATATCAAGTCTATTAGAAACATATTGGAACAGAAGCCAAGGCCAGTGTATATCAAGCATCGGAGGAAAGGAGAAAGCCATTTGAGAACTTGTAAAAATAATTCAACGCCAAAATAAGAAATATTTACTGAAATTATAAAGATTTGAAAAAGATGAGTAGGCGAAAGCAAAAGAGTACAAGGTAAAAACACATTAATTAACTAAAGAACGGTGAAAAGGGTGAAACAATTAAAATACATCATCTGTGTAAAAAGAAGTGGAAACCAAAATCAATCCGTACAAAGAATATCAATTCATTTGAAAGCACATAAAAATAACCAAGGTCCAAAATTAAACAGTTTACTTCAAATATAAAGACGAGGAAACATCAATAGAACTGAAAAACGTCAGAGGCAGAAATATGCTAAGAGATTGAAAATGTAATTGAAAAAATCAACTATATGACATGGGTAGAAGAAGTGGTAAGAAAAGATTAAATATGCCAAGAATCCTAATAATTCATTTGAAAGACAATAGAAACAGAACTACGGTCAGAATAAATTTTTTTGCTGAAAATATAAATATTTGAAAAACTTAAGGAGTTAAAAAATGGAAGAGTATGAGGTAGAAACGCATTGTAAAACTGAAGAATGACGAAAAACTATTGGTAATAAAAAAATATCATTCATAATGTGGGTAAAAGAAGTGAAGATGAAAAATATAATATAGTTTATAAATAATAAACTATAAAATAAGCCGAGGCCAATATAAAATAGTTTATAAATAATATAAAGATTCGAAAAGATGAAACGTGGAAAAGCAAAAGTGTCATAAGTACAAACAAGTTTTACCGAAGAACATAGAAAAGAAAAGTTATAAAAAATCATCTGCATAATGTGGATAAAAGAAATGATAAGGAAAAATCGAATGTATTAAGAACACCAAGTCATCTCGAAACATGTACAAATTCGAGGAGAAAAAAGACAAAGGAATCGTATCATGAAACAACTGCATATATTGGGGATCATCACGATATACATACCAAATATAGGTTCCCGTTGCCCTCTCTCCCTACATTTGTGCGTGCGCGTGTTTACAGTTCAGCATATGTACTTTAGGTGTTGTTTGTACCGATAAATAAATTTTTCACTAATGAAATGCCTTTAATTAAATGTCCCTAAATGACATTAACTTTTATTGATATCCGTGAAGAAGAAATAACGAAGAATTCAAATGAGAAAATTACTTTCTAACTTATGTGTTCCTATTGATAAGGGATAAGTGTGGTTGGTAACTTTTTATTGGGTGGTTATTTTTAAAATGAATAATTTGTCTTGCTGTGGTAGTTATTTTTCACAATTTAGTCAGATGATGGGTAATTGACATCGTCCCCAAACCTTCAGACAAAATCATGACTTGAGTTTTCAAGTCTTTTTCTTCTTTTTCTTTACTGTGTAGAAGATCTTTCTATCCATTGATAGGGATTTTAGTTTCATATTTGGAAACATTTACTTTTAAAAGATCTTCGGTACTAATCAAAGACTCTCTTTGTCTTTATTGGGTGTGCAATCTTTATTATTTTCAGTTTCGTTTTCCTTTTTTCCTAGAAGTCCTCGTCCGAGACCGAAAAAAGTATCACATTAATTGTAGTTTGCTATCGAGCACCAACATTGGCTCGCCCAATAGGACCCTTTTAATCTGAAAGTTAGAAATGCCAAGTACTAGAATTCAGGATATTTAGAAGTTAGAACTATGTTTTCAAATAATTCCTTAGAATTCCAAGCCCAATTTGATGAAAATTAGTACCAATTTCTGGGTCAATTAGTGTGAGGCCATTCTTTAGTATCTTTGGTTCCTAAAAATGACAAACGGTTTATACCGTCATCTTGCGTTGATGTTACACCGGCCAATTTAAGAATTTTTTGGGATGATATCATGATTTGTATGAGTGCAAATCATGACCAACTTAATCATCAACAGTTTTGATAGCAACTTCTAATGAACTACAGATGAAAATGAAATCAAGAGTGGTATGTGTCTAGATTTTCTATTAACTTTATTTGGAAATACTCCAAATGAAGTAGGAGAATGTTTAAAGACGATTTTTAAAATTAGATTGATGAGAAAGGAAGTCGAACGGCTGCTTTCATCGATTGTCATCGCTAGCACGCCAATATGGCTAAATTTATTGACTATACGCACTCATCATATATGGATGAATCCCAACTTAATGCGGTTGAGTTTGTCAAAAAGCAAGCTTTTCTATCATCTTTAGCAGAAAACTTTTGAAAAAGAAGGTAGAAATGGTGTTGCTGGGGCATATCGATGTTCCACTTGGCCATAAAATAATTTTTACATCAAAAGAAAATAAAAATAGTGTTACCGAGAGGCATATTAGCGCTCCACAACACCATAAAATAGTTTTTACACCAAGAAAATAAAAGTGGTGTTACCGGGGGCATATCAATGCTCTACAACACCATAAAATGGTTTCTACGCCGAAAGAATATACGAATGGTGTTACCGGGCATATCGATGTTCCAAAAATGGTCAAAGAGTAATAGATTTGTATCAAGAAAAAAGATGTCAACTCACCAAAGGCTCAAAACCAACAATGTGCTTCATCATCGTATGAAAAATGGCAAAAGAAAGACGATGACACGGTTGAGACATATTGAAAAGCCATTTATCGCATGGGAGAACACTCTAAATGTCATCGATACCAACGTACAAGTACATTTAGAAAACCTCTAAATCCATCATATTTAGGTATGAAACTCCCACTTTCCATCTACGATTCACACCAATGTTTCATTTTGATTTATGACTTTCAAATCAGCATGATTTATGTACTATTTTACATGTGAAAGTTCATTTCATAAGACCATGATAATATGTCCATATGTTCAGATTTGTTAAGTATGTGCGCAAAGTGATTTGCTTAGTAAAGTTTTTCTTCGAGAGGGAGAAAATCACTTAATTTGGTTGCTTATAAATGTTTGCAAGAAAATTACTCAATTGGCTGCTTATAATTGTTTGTAATGGCCATTAATTGCAGTTCGCTATCGAGTGCAAATATATGTATATTTTGGCGTGTGTATGAAGGTATTGTTTGGCCTTTAGTCTATGCAGAAAAGAATTTAACTGAGGGCCATTTGTTGAATTTGAGGGGCGGATTCATTTTATTTGTTTCTCACAAAGTTTTTCCTCATAATCTACTGTTGGATTATGAGATGTAGGTATGGCTTTGTGACTGAAAGATGATTGGCTTCGAGGCACGTTGTAAAACGCTCTCCTTAAGTTTATATTTGCCCCCACCTAAAAATGGTGTGCAGCGGGTTACAAACAAATACCCTCCAAGATACAACGAAGCGCACTAGTGAATAGCGTTTGCACACACGATATTCACCCCACAGATATGTGTATGGTATGCAAAGTACACCATCAAAGCGCCACATTGCACCTCACAGCCCACTGCCACCCGCGCGCGCGGGCGTGCGTGCGTTCCTCGTATGGTACTTCGCACCATACTCAGTGCACATACATATACCTTAGCATACCACATAAGTATTAAAGTAAGTGGAGTTCTTTATTATATACTCATTTACTTTTCCAATTCCTTATTCCTCCCTCTTTGCCTCTTCACCTTCCTTTCATCATTTTTGACAAAGAAAATGAATCAACCTTGACATTATATTTTGAAAAAACACTAACATCTACCATGTTGAATGGAGCCATCGGTTCCACAGCCAATTGTCGTTGAGAACATTTTTTGGATCTTCACATGTTTCTCACAACGAGATCATTTGATGCTTTCCTTGAACTATATGATCTTAAGTTACCATGAATGTGTTATTTCAAATTTGAGGACATTGTCTCGCCTGAAAAGGTTTTCCCGAAGTTTGATAGAATTATTAGGATCGAGAGTTCAGCTAGCCTAGCCGTGAAGAAGATGCAGCAATCTCAAAATAGATTGAGCATATGCGTAGCAATTTTCAGTCAAAACATTTTATATCTTTCCCCACTGTCAAATGTTTAATAACCCTTATCAATCTTGACAATGAGAATTTGAATTCCAAAGCCCGCTTGAAAACATACACACCGTTTATGGTTTACCGAATTTCATGTAAAGTGCCTTGTTGGGGCCTTTTTAATGTCTTGAATCAGCCGTGATCTTGTTCCTTGCCCATGGTCTCTGGCATACCATCTGGGCTACTGATGAAGTTCGTTAGGGCCTCGTTGTACGCCGTATATTCCGCACAAGGGTGGATGTTCTTTGCCCCTGAAAGTTGGGCTAGCGCAATGCATGAGGGTGTCACCATTGCTAGGTTCAAGGAGGTTAAAAGTATGAAGCCTTATCCCTCCGGCCCTTTACCGTGAGTGTGTGAGCTGCCATGAATTTATGTTTCATATAGTTATTGTCTTATAGCCTGTTTGCGAGTTTTTTTAAGAGAGAAAAGAAAGGAAAACGATTTATTTCCTCTCTTTTTTCTAGTTTGTGAGCTTTTTTTTAAATAGAGAAAAGAAGAAGAAAAAAAAGAGGAAAATTTGAGCCCTTCTGCCTCTAAATCTTTCCTCCCAAAAGAATAACAGCAAAATAGGTTGCAAGGAGTATGAATTATGAAGAATTTGCTGTCATATATTCACCGAACTATCTATAATTACTGTCAGTTAGTTGGTTGCAAGGAGTAGGAATATCAATATTCTGCGATCCTCCTTGTATTGATTTGTACTTTGTAGTAAATTTTACAACACCTTTGAATATTTTTACATCTCAATTTCATACAATGGATCAGCACTCTAGATCTATGCTACATTCTCTTCTTAATGTTTTTAATAATTGTCGACAGGTCTAGTTGGATACGCATACAACAAGGAGGATTATACAGTTATAAGTGTAGGGAATTCATCTGGTATGTATGTTATTGTGTCACATGGTGTACTACATAAATTTGATGGTTAGAGACATACTCAAACTCTTAGACTCTTCGTCGAGATTTTATCGATCTAGGCTCATAATGAGCTTTGTGGGTCAGATGAGATCTGCATAAAGTTTACTCGTAAATTTGGTCTTTTATATACGATTATGCGAAGGGAACACCTGCATATCAAACGTTTGGAGCAAAGACAGAATGACATAGAAAAGAGTGGCTCTACCTGCCTTATTAAGGAGAAGACTTGTCCAACCTGCACAGCGTGGTTGGATCTTAGGTGATGGGAGTTTGGAAAAATTTCCTTCTGGTTTGGAAAAAATTCCTTCTGGTGTGTCACATTGTCCAACCATGTACCCAAGTAAGAACCAAAGGATGATGTATAAGGTATACCCAAAGTTAAAGTGAAGTAACTGAGGAGAGTTTGGAGACAATTTGGGCTTACTATTAAGGAGTATTTCAAATAATTTATTTCTTCTTTGGAGTCCGGTAAGTATCTCCAAAGAAGGATAGCGATGAGTTCACAACAAATACGGTCAAAATAGAACACAGAGGCAACTATTAAAGTGTTCCCTTATGGCCTCTGAACTATTAAAGTGTTGCTAAATTAGTCCATAAACTAATTCTTACACTCTTGGTCTTTTAGCATTTCATCATTAGTCAATTTCGTCATTTTGATAACTTCAATCAGGTTTCGTGCATTGATGAATAAGTCATTATATACCCTGTCAAAATAAGTCGCTACCATGACGATGGAGCTTTCTACAAGGTGGCTTCGTCTTTGCTATTCACCATCAGCCCCCTCTCATCTACCATCAGCATAACAAACACCGCGACATCTCGTCACCAGATCCACTTCGTCGTTACCCCAACTGTCAGCGTGCCATTCCTTGCCACCATCAGTAACTGACTGTAGCCAGGCCCCCATCTCCAGCAGTCGATTGGTGGTTGACAGTAGGCTGGCGGGGGGCGGTTTGTGATAGATGGACGGTAGTTGTAACTGTAAAAAATGGTAACCGACGATTAACTACCTATGTTGTAAAGCAAGGGGTTGCCCGCAAAGACAGCAACGGTGGTGGCCAAGTGATAACAGTGGCTGGTAGTGACCACTATGAATGGGTTATGATGCCAAACCCAACATAACCTACTACAATATTGAGTCACCCATCCTAACCCATTTTTATTTAGTGGACTGAATTGGGTAAAAGTCAACATTTTTTAAAAATTGAATTGGTTAAATCCATAAAAATTCAATCCAACTTACACCCTCTATCCACCTCTAGATAGAGGGTTCACATACAACATCCACCTCTAGATAAAATTGGTGACAAAGGATCACCTCGCTGAAGACCATAAAAAGGAATACCGGATGTTGTATGTGAACCCGCAATTGTGATAGAAGATAAAACAGTCATAATACATTGCATGACTAATCTGATCCATCTGTCGGGAACCCAAAGTGGTTCAAAACCACCTCAAGAAAATCCCACTTCAAATGATCACATGCCTTTGTCATGCCTATTTTGATGGACACGATGCTTTTGTTTCCTTTTTTCTTTAGGTGAATTTTATTAGAGGGTTCTTGAGCAATCAAGATGTTATCTATAATATGCCTTCCTCTGATAAAAGCATTCTTTAAAAGGAGAGGAGACTCGGGATAACTTTATGAGTCACCGGAATGTGAAGGATGAACAATTTTCAGGATGAGGTTGATGAAAGTACGGAGTCTCTCTAACCTCTAGTCTTATGGAAGGACTATCCATATATAGAGCTCAAAGTGGGCCTGCCAAGATCATTCGTGATATGGCCAAAAAAGTTGTGGGAGTGTATGATAGTCATAGACACGTGAAAAAATTTTATGTTCCTATCACCCAAAGGTAAGCACTTCTCTTACGATCTTTGGGCTCAGCAATTCAAAAGCCAGTGTCTCATGTAAGTGCGTTTGCCACAAAAGCAAGATGTTTCGAACAGAGTCGATCTTATGCTCAAGGTTACTGGACCTCAAGGGTGCTTACTACAAACAATTTATGCTTTTAGATCTAGCTTTAACAATTTTCCCTGGAGGTAACAGTAGACGTTGCATACAAAAAGCCATTAAAGTACCTTATATAAGAAGCCACTAAAGTACCTTATAAACAACAATATTTTAACCCATGGCGCTTGCCATGCATAACTTTCCACGTCTTTGAATTTTATAAATGTTCCAGTGCTTGTTTTTTCGAGCGACAAAATACCACTTATACGTGGTGTACAAAAAAAAATGTCAGTACAACAATAACGCGTTACAATCTACCACAAATGTTATACTTTGTTTGGATACCATTTTCGTTATTTTTTTTCATATTTAATTATTTATGAATGAAAAGATTCCATTTAGGAATTTTATTATTCAACAAGCAGACTTTAGATATCAAATAAACCACCTATCCTTCTTTGCAGAACACCACCCGGCACCCCCTCCCTCCCGACCCTACTTGCCTCTCCAGCACAACCTACGTGGGCCATAAATGTCATATGATCCAATTTTTCTTGAGAAACTCTCAAATTGAGATCAGCTCACCGACGGTATTCGCGCAAGCAGAATTTCATGACGAAAACATAAAAGATGCACATATTTTTTATGAGCAAGAAAAAGTAAAACATGTACATATGAGAGCACATTAAAAAAATAAGTGGACAGTCATCGGGAGTAAACTGTATAATGATAAGAGAAGAGAGTAGAAGAATCTGTTTCTATGGAAGGGGCCGGTTAAGAAGAGAGAGGAGGGTCGGGTCCGTGCGAGAGAGAGAGAGAGAGAGAGAGAGGAGCAAAATTAATGTTTGACATATCTTACAATCTTATATAATTGATGAATAGTGATTAATTTTGGTGTTTTCAATAGCTTAATCTCTATATGATAACCAGATAGAATTTTTTAAGTCAGCAGCAAGAAAATGGTAACTAAAACTTTTTATCAATTCTTTCAAATTACACTACTTAACTATTAAAAGATATAATAACGATACATAATAATCCTCTAAAATTAATTAAAAAAAGACTACAATTAAACAACAACCATATAATACCATATAATAGTATCAATAAACTATTATGTTATTATTATTATTATTATTTTTACTATCCACGGGTTTCTAATATTCTTCCTTTCCAATAATCAAAAAAGAAAAGGAGAGTTAATTTTATTTTTTTTTGGATAAATAGTTGTTAAGAAAATTTTAGAAGTGCCTATAATCATGACACAGATAGACATTGAGATTTTATGTTGTTCTCCGTGCACAGCACGGGTTTTAGCTAGTTCTGCTTATGGGTTGTACGCGCGCCGCCGTGATACCAAAGTCGCCCGCGCAAAGGAGCCCGACCTTGGGAATTCAATTTTGTCCGTCTCTTTAACTTCTCCGTTTGCTACTCCTCGTAAGGCGGAGAAATTCGTCTCTGACGTGCCTAACGCGGAGAATCAGGATCCTCTTGCTTTGGTAGAAACCCTAAGGTACTGCGTTTACGAGCTGTTCAGTTCAATTCTTAGTTTATCGTTCCTCATTAAACGTTTACAGTTCTGTAGGCAACAATTATTGGATCAATATCGAGTAATAGGCTACTCATCAATTGTGTGCTTCTTCGTTCTTCATGCCATTATTTTGCATAACACATGTCCTTCTTGTATGTTTTTTGTTTTTCAGTTCTTTTTTTGCGTCAGTCGGGAAAGAAAACAAACACGCGCTCGCATGTTTGTTTAGGTTCGATTCAATTACGAGACGTTTTTCAGTTTTCTTGCCTTAGTCGGGCAAGATAACGGATTGCAATCGCATGTTTGTTTAGGTTCGACTCCATTACGAGACGCTTTGCTTGTTCTATAATTGCTCTAGGAGTTGGAGTATCGAGTTCATTGGAGGAGTATGTGTTCATGTCTAATTCATCATGTAAGAAATGTATTCTTGTACTATTGATTACTTGAAGCTGTTTTTTTAAATTGTTCCTTCTAGTGCAGGAGAATTGTTGTTTAAGTTGCTTATAAATACGGACGTTTGCTGGTGGGAAACACGTAATTTTATTACCAAAAGCTCAATTGGGTCCTCAAACTATTATCAGTGTCAATCTGTTCTGCTAGCATTTAAGTTATCGCTATACATTTGTTATGTATAAGATGTTGCGGAAGTACACTCATGTGACTTGAGAGGGGGAGAGAGGGAGAGGAGGAGGCCTTTACATGCTTTTCGGTCACACTACCTAACTTTCATTGACAGAACCGAGAACAGTGAAACACAACAAACAAATTTTTGGAGGATCTGACTGAAAAATAGTTGAGCGTCCTAGTCCCAATTTGGTATTGGCTTAAGAGTCTTCTATAAGTAAGCCTTGTAATATTGTCACACTGAACTCAAGTTTGAGAACTAACTATCAATGCGCCCAAAGAGGCGGGGCGACAGGGATGGGATAAGGGCACTGAAGTTGTTGGCAGGCAGTTGTGAACTTGGTTTTGTTTCGTTTCTTATTAGTTGGTCACTTGACTCTTTACATCACTTTTGCAATATAAATGCTATCAGGATTTATTTAATAGTATGTTTATCCGCATAATGAAATTTCCCTTTTTAATTCAAACTTCAATTGTTTCTACAAAGAGGATAATAGTTTCTGAAGCTATGGAGAGTCAGTTAATTCTGACATTGAGCAAAGAAAGCAACTTTAAGGGAATATGTTGTTGCTAATATGTTCCTTTCAAAGTAGTCCACACAAAGAAACTCGCGTACACTAATATCTTCTGCAGAAAAGCCAATCGTAATGGTGTAGCAAAGAAAAGAGAGAAGAAAATGAGGTTAACAGAGCAATAAGGAGTGGAGGATGAAAAGCTATACATATGGTTGCTTTTGGGCTGTTCGCTTGTGGTAAGTGACAAGGAGACCGACACTGGCCAATGATCTTGGCATGTTGATGGGGTGTTGAACATGGTAACTTCAGATAAATTTTGGTAAATCTTTCGAAAGATATAATCATGTCTAAGCACATTCATATAAAAAATTTACATGTTAAAAATACATTCATTGTATGTCCAAAACATTTGTCTCCAAGTGATTGATAATTGGGCACATCAGACACATAAGAAATGTTTGAAACCAGTATCGCATAGTAGTAGAAAGGTATGTGGAAGAATGTGAGGAGGAAGAACTGATAAACCTTAGACTATGAATCTTCACAAGCCTTTTACGGAGGTACTAGAAGATTTTTTTTGGCTAACTTAGTAACATTCTTGTCTATGCGAGAGAACGTAATTGTCAAAGGGTTGGGTTATGCTGGAGCAGTGCATTACAGATAGCATGACGTATTCCTATCTGAGACAAACCTGCAGGAAAGCTTGCATAGTGAATCAAACAGTTGTACTACTTTGTATTTTGGTGGAAAGCTTTTTCTAATGTTTTTCTGTTCGGTTCCTTTGCACTCAGTTGCATTCACACAGACAGTTGACACTCCTATGCCTTCCAAAAGTGTCTTTAATCTTTAGCAAAAGTGCCTAGCTATTTTTCAATAATGTTGATATGCATCCTCTCTTTTTGATCCTTTCTATAGGTGGAGTTCTTTGTTGGTCTCACGTAATTGATCTATGAAGGATTACATCGTCTCTGATGCGCTGGCTGCTGTGAGGGTCAGTCCCCATACTCTCCTTTGTGTTTTTACCCTCTGATGCTTTTATAAACGTAAATGCAGTTGAAGAGGTTAGACCTAGTACATGGAAGGTTATCATCTAAAGGACCTACATGTACCTTTATCTTCTATCTTTAAAGGTGATATATTATAAGCTAAGCTAAGAGGGAGACACTCAAATATGTTATTGTACGCCGCCTCTACAACTCGTACAGCTTACGTAGAGATAATATGGGAATCACTTATGGGAGCAACAAAAAACAAAAGAGATAAACGAAACTAAAAGCATGGGTCTCATCTCAACAAAGGAGGCCTATGGAGCTTGTGGACTGGTTTGAGGAGTCAGTCCTGACATAAGCCGTGTTGCATGGGATATCATCCAGATCCCTAAGAGTAGGGTAAGGACTACTGAGCTGCATATTAGTGAGCATTTGGCGAAGTTCAGAAGCTTCTTCTTTGAGCCTAGTGTTTTCCTGAAGGACCTGATCATGGCGCTCTGAGAAGTGGTTTAGTTTGTCTATGAGTTGGTGATTTTCATTTCGGAGCCAAACAACTTGCGACCAAAGTTCGTCAAGGTGCTTCTGCTTGCGCATGCGTGACCGGCGCGCAGACTCCCTATTGGAAATCATTCTCCTTTGCTTTCTTTCATGGATGAGACTTAATTGTTGCTCATCTGCTTCATCAGAAGTTGAGTTACTACTGAAACATGTCGGTGGTGGGTTAAACTCTTGAATTTGAGGATATAAGGGGTTGGAGAGTCTACTTAACTGAAATGTGGGTGTATTGTTTTGGGTCAAGCTAAAATGAACTGGGTAAGGAGTTGGGTGTGAAGGAACTAGGTAATGAAGTTCGGATACCTCGCTGGGTTGCATGGCTCTGACCTTGGTGAATTTACAGGGAGCAGATGTTGGGCGGTGGTTTAAGGGGGCAATCAGGTGGAAGAAGGTGTGGAAGGCGGAGGAAAAACTTGAGGGAAGGAGGTATTTTATAGGATAGGAAAAGCTTGATGGTCCTACTTCTATCAGTTCAAGTAACAGTAGGGGCTCCTTAAAGACGAGACCGTTGCAATATGGTGCTGAGCATGTCTATGTACTTATGTATAACCAGGTATATGGTTCTCATGTAACATGCACCACACAGGTCTATATATAGGTTTTTTTCATGCCCTTTTGGGTCATCCAATGGTTACATGTAGACATGGTTGCAGTAAGACATGATCCATGCACTCATACATAAATGGGGATTGTAGGTTTTATTTGTGGATAATAGTTTGAGATCTGATTATGCTTGCATCACAGAGAGTTGATGTTCCAAGAGAGTGATTATTTAAATGGGAGAATGTTTTGGAAGAAGAAAGCAAATGACAGAAATGGGGTTCAAGAAGTCAATCTTGGCAGTCGAGTTTCCCAAGCCGAGCCAATCTAAAATTGTATTTACTGTTACATTTCTTTAGCCAACAATGCCCCGTGATGGAAAAGAATAGGGGGTTGGAAAAGGCAGGACCTTTTCTATAAGTGGAAATGATTGTTTAAGAAAATGATGACTCAACCACCACTTTGATGAGGCCCATCAGAAAAAAGAATTAGATATACTTGATCTCTCCTTAATATACATATACTGATCATTAGGAATGACAGCCCCTTCTTCTGGCACGGTACGCACCAATCAGTGCCACATCATGATAGGAAGGGGTTTCTTAGTCATTGTTGCATTAAACAGATGCAGGAGAAGCGAATGATTTCATTTTCCACACCATTATTTGGAAGAATGACAGTAGCACCTTCCACCGTGATTGGTAACTGGTAGAGATGGACTACAAGCAATGTCTCTGATGTTATATTTTATCAGATTAAATTGCAGAAGAGGTGTCTTGGACAGGCAAGATAACAGTCAGTCATGCATGTTAGAATTAGATGATCACCAGACTTTGGTACTAGATTTTGCAGATAATAGATGTCTTTTTAATGAAATCAGACCGTAAAGTTAATTATTCAATTCCCTGGATCAATCAAACTAACACTTAACTACTAATTTAGTTGAGTGCTGAGTTATCTGTAGAAAAAGATTAGGCAATTTCATGTTCGTCCCTACTCATTATCTTAGATGACTTCACTCATTTTCGAATCGTCTATTGTTTGTATTGGGCCCTTGTCTTGAGGATATGTTATCTGTGGTTTGTACACGAGAAGGCGAGCAAGTTGAGAGCTTTGCAAGCAAGGGAAAGGCTGTAGATTAGTTTTAGAGTACTGAGAAGCGCCAAAATTTGTAATGTATCATCCTTTTTCTTTATAAGATATGAAAAAGAAAAAAATCACATCCACAAAGAGCCAGGATTGTCTTGCCTACAACATGTTATTGCTTTTTCCAGAAGGCCACATTAACCACACAGTGGGAAAACAGTAGGTAATTATCAAATACTCTCATCGTTGAGACTTACAGAAGAATCATTCTTCTTTTTTGGCATGCAACATATTAGATTTTTGGGATCTACAGTAATAGTATTTGTTTTCTGAAGTGTATATGAATAATGCCTTCTGGAGAGTGTCTCGATTAGGTTTCGACTTGACCATACAATTTAAGAGTGTTACAATTCTTGAAATCTAATTATATATATATATAAAAGCCGAAACTGAGAGAAAGTTGACATGTCAACGCTTATTTGGACGTGCTCTCTTCTTGCCACGTGGATAAAACATTATTTATCATGTAAAACCAATTTAAATAACTTAAAATTATCACTTTCCTTTTTCAATTTCGTTCCCTCTTACCAATCTATTAGAATTAATCTTAGCTCTGATCTTTTCATTCTATCATCATTGTAATTTTAATTTGAATTTGAAAAGGTTAGCATTTAAGAATCTTTCAATTTAGCCATTTATTTCTGTTACTTTTTCATAATATTTATTACTTTTAAGGCAATTTTCATTTAAAATTATCTTCAAAATAGATTTATATATTAAACTTCTTATATTTTTCTTATCTTTGATGATTCAAATTTTGACTTTTTGGATATGGCCACACGATATTCATTCAGAATCTAAAGTTTAGAGATTCTTTCTCATTCAAACCTCATTTAGCCTTTCTATTATCAATAATTTTTTTTCCTATTTCTTAGGAAATACTTTATTACATTTACTCTCGTTACGTGGTTTTCTCCTCAAATTGCTCCTTACTTTTGAATGCTTCTCTGTCCAAATCATATCTCCATACATCGGTCCTTTGTAATATTTATGATGCTCGGTTTACTTTTTAGCATATGTTTAACCCTCTCACTTTCGTAGGTCCTACTAATTTTTACATCTTTTTTATTCTTTTTTCTCAACCTACCAAATATAAAGTTGCATAATACCGTTATCCAGTAGTGACAATTTACTTAGTTTAGGAATTAAATGCTCACGTGTGCAACGCACGTGATCAAAACTAGTTGTATGATAGTGGGGTTAAGAGAGGGATATGGTACTTCAAAATGCATCCCTCCACTAACAAAAAGAACATTGTAATGCGCCCAGAACGGTAGAACCAGAATTCTTTGGAGGCAAATGCTCCCTCCCTACTTCAAGTTGGGTCAGGTTGAGTGGACTAAACGGTCAACAATATCATCAGACAAATAAGACTCTTCTTTCTTTTCTTGTCTTCAATTTGTTCACTTCATGTTCTGAGTTCTGGCTTTCTCTCTCTTTCCTTCCTCTTTTATTGCAAATTCCCTTTTCCATGAGGATTGATGGTATAAAGGTGGTTAATTTAGTAGAATTCCTATATCACTACATCTTTTTATTGTACCTGTATATATACTTGACTTATCACTGATGTTGCCCCAATTTAATTTTATGTATGCCTAAAATTGACCGAAGTAACCACACTATCTGCTCAATTTCCAGATCTCCACCATGTTTTCCTTAGCATTCTATTTACCACTTCTAGTCCTTCCCATGTACATCTCTTCAAACATGAGTGTGCCCATTTTTCATTTTACTTGGTCGAAAACTAGGAAAATAATGGGCATATACATGTCTTACGTTATCGTAGGAAGCTACTATGTGGATTTAAGCTCAAAACAGTCTCCATGCCAACACCGCATCCCCTTTTTCCTTCAGGGGCTATGACTAATGGAAATACACAATTGGAGCAACATCCCAGCGAAATTACAAAATTAGTGGGAGTTGTTTGTCACCATGAGCTTTAGGGACAATTACTCTCTCCGAATATGTGGATTGGAGAAAGTTTGCTTCCTCCAACCCTGGTATAGGTCAATGACATGAACATCGAAGTCCCTTATTTAATGTTATACTGGCAGTGAACGGATGTGTGAATTTTAAATAGCTATTAAGAGTGAAACAATGTAAAGTGACCCTCGTTATGTCACTTGGCACTGCAGGCAGACCTTTGAGTAAGTTTCTCCTTTTATTTATGGTGCAAGGATCCAAATCCCATAACTTTATTGTGTTGGCCTACTGAGAGTCTCGAGTCACAATGTTTGCTTTGTATTTAACTTTTTAATGCCCCAGTTCCTTTGGTGAACTTCTAGTTTGGATCTACGTATAAGTATTCTGCAGGATATTAACACACTTGGAAAAACACTGAATGTAGATGTAAAACTAAATTGGGGAACTGGACATACTAATCTTTCAGTTGGAAACATGTTGAAGTTGGGATTGTTGTCTTCGATTTTTCCTATACTAAACTAATTTTCACGAGAAAAACATATCTTATCTATCGTTGGCAGTTCCCATATCTTTGTCTTACCTATTATGCCGTCCTGAGTATCGAACTCATGTGGGATCGGTTTGGTTAGCCATTGATGATGGCGTTGCATCTACAATCTAAGGTTCATTCATCATCCTTGAAGATGAAATCCGTCATGAACAAATCTTGAAGTTGTGGATTCAGCCTATATCAAGTAAACGAGCTCATTCGCCTCTAATGCACATATGGCAGGCAGCTGTTAGCTGGTTTTCTGTACTTTTTTGCAGCTAAAACATAACTTGTTGCCGTCTTGTTTACTTTTGTCTACTCGGTGACAAATTTTTGTCACAAAAGTGCTATTCCACTTCAAATAGGCACTGCCCACTTCAAAAACAAGGACAATTTGGGGAATATATATGACTGAATCTTACAAAAAAAGGAGACACTACCCTAAACAAACGGACTGGGTTACGCACGGAGGGGTACTCGATTTAACGTATGGCCCCTTTTCAGCACCAACCAAAGCAACCCCTGCAAATTTATTAGTAGTCTGGGAGAAAGCAGTCCATGGAAAAAACGCGGGCGCATGATAGATCTCTCCGGTGGGACCTCCTAACATGCGCGCATGGGTGCGGGGTGCACCCCCACCCCCCAACCCCGACCCTAACCACAATCTCTCTCTCTCTCTCTCTCTCTCTCTCTCTCTCACTCACTCATTGATAGGGCTTTATAAAACCTTTCTTCAGGTGCTCCAATCCATCGGCATCATGGGGCTCTCAAGTTTGTGGTACTGTCACGATGTACCATATGGTGACCCATTTGTGCACCCCACTCAACCAACCTAGAAAATTCTCTTCAATGGTAGTGAGGGCACAGGATTTCCAATTTTCCATGCAACAATCATATGTTCGACCAAATCAAGTTTTTTGTCCATTTTGATGTATCTAGAATATAATGTGAGTGGGTTATGGATATTAGTCTGTTTAGCTCGTAAACATTTTTGTTATTGCAGCGAGAGAACATCGGACGGAGGGGGAGAGCTGTCTTCATTTCGGTTGCCCAGACCAATTTTTCAACGGAAAAAGATATTGGCCTCAAAAGAAAATATCACTGTCACATCATCTCTTTACTATTCTGAAATTTCCAATTTCAATGCCAACATTTGATGTCTTTTCTTGCCTTGAGTTATATCTTTCTTCCAAATATATGTTATGAGCAATTTGCGTTTAGAATTTCACTTGAAAAGGAGAAAAAATGAATAGAAGGAAAGTAAACTCGTATCTTCAGCTTATTGAGTTAGCCTTGTAATTCCTTTGTTTTCAAGTATATTTGTTTTCCTACTTGGGAATAAGTCTTCCAAATATATCTTAGGAGCTATTTTCATTTAGATTTTCACATGAAAAAGAGAAAAAATGAATAGAAGAAATGTAAACTCATATCTTTAGCTTATCGATTTAGCCTTGCAATTCCTTTGTTTTCAAGTACATCTGTTTTCCTACTTGGGAATAAGTCTGCCAAATATATCTTATGAGCTATTTGTTTCAGATTTTCACTTGAAAAAGAGAAAAAAATGAATAGAAGGGAATTAAGCACGAAAAGCACTACAAGAAAAAAGACTTTTAGCGACGGAAAAATTCGTTGCTAAAAGTCTAAAATCTGTCGTTAAATGTTTTAGCGACGGATTTATCGTCGCTAAAAGTCCTTCGTATAAAAGCCTGTTACTAATAGTTTGGCGACGGAATTTTCAAATCCGTCGTGTAATATTTAAGTTTTTGAGACGGGTTTATTTATTAATTAGCGACGGAATATTCGTTTCTAATTATATTTTAAGTATTTTAATTTAATTTCTTTTTTGTTAAATTAGCGGCGAAATAAATGTTTTAGAAACGGAATATTCTGTCGCTAAATGTTCTATTTAGCGACGGAATAATCTGTATCTAAAAATCGATAGTAATAAAAAAATTAGCGACGGATATACTCCGTGGCCAAAAGTTAAATTTTTTAAAATATATATATTTTATTTTTCTAATGCCCAAACCTGTAATAAAAAAATCAATTCTCAACAACAACGCGCAATAATCAATACACAAAGAAATATATATAATTAATCATAAAAAAGACTCATTATGTACAAGTTGGGAACTGGATATAGTCAGTTAGGGGAGGGAAGAAAAGTACAAGCTGGGTGCGGGGGCTGGGGGGGAAGCTAGGACCAGGCACGAGAAGGGGCTCATCAGGGGTTGTCGAGTCCCAGATTTGGATCCTGCTGATTCGGGGCCGGCTCGGCATGTCCAGCTGCGGTACCCTGCTCCCTGATCATCCTCAACACCACCGTAGCAATGCGTGCGATCTCTTCGTTGTCCAACGGATGCCGAGGAGTCGGTGTCTGTAGAGGGGCAGCGGGGGGTGAGGACGCTCTTATCACTGCACGAGCAGTTCGACTAGGCAGGCCGCGCATGCGGCCTTTCGGCTGATTGATGACCTCCGGCGTATCCAGCCGTCGCTTCAATGCCCCAGTACTCGCACCCGTACTAGTGGACGCTGATGGCTGTCCAGACTGCTCCTCGGACCCCCTAAGTTGTTCATACGAGGCCTGCAAAAACAGTGATATAAAGATATATTAGGGCATTAATTAACGCAACAAACATTGAGGATAGAAAGATAAAAAATTAACAACTTAAACAAATTGACTCACATCGATCTGCCGGGCAATATCTGAAATATAGTCGCCCGCCCGGTGCGCCTCGTCCTTGTCCTTCTTCTGCACGTGCGTCTGATTATACGTCAGAGCTACGACCTCATCCTCCTCCAGATCCGGGTGCTCGACCGCATTCTTGTATCGGACGATGTCATGTGGCACCGACCCCCCGTGTGCGTCGGATCTTTATTCTGTCTGTTCTCAGCCCCGCTCTTACTCTTGGCGTCCCAACCTGGATTCGTAGCCCACCGATCTATCATCGCCGTCCATACAGTCGGAGATATCCAATGTGGGGGATATCTCGTCATCTCCGTCATCGGGGCACCCTCGGGCAGCATCTTCTTCGCCCAGTCCCTTGCGTCGTGGAGCCATCAGCGGTAATTCTTGCCGATGTAAGCAAAGAAGGCCTGCTGCCCCAATACCTGCTACTCAGGCGAGTCAAACGTGAACCCCTCATGTAAGGCATTCAATAACACAAAAACCGGACACCGTGTCCGTCACCCCTTAAAGAGGTGTCCACAAGTATAAAGCAAAAATGTAACATTTTTTGGTGTCAGTGTCGATCGGACGGGGTGTCCGTGACCTACCGACACCTCATCGACATATCTGGACACGTGTCCGACACCTCATATAGGGTGTTCGAAGACATTGATTTATTTTTTAATTGCTGGATAGTCGGACACCCATTGAAAAGGTGTCCACACGTATAAAGCTAAAATATGTTGTTTCAGTGTCAGCGTCGATCGGACACGGTGTTCGTGTCTGTGTTACCTAATGGGGATCTCAATCCAATTGGGTCTCATCCTCCGTCAACAATCTCAATTCTCAATTCTCAAATGCTCAATGCAATAAAAATTATTAAAAATCACACATTCAATCCAATTGGGTCCCATCCTCCGTCAACAATCTCAATTCTCAAATGCTCAATGCAATAAAAATCATACATTCAATCCAATTGGGTCCCATCCTCCGTCAACAATCTCAATATCTCAAATGCTCAATGCACAATTAATAATCTAAAATCATCAATTAACAACCTAAAATCATGAATTAATAATCTCATTTACTTCAAATGCACGGCTAATAACCTAAAATCATCAATCAACAACCTAAAATTATCGATCAATAATCATAATTCTCAAATGCACAATTAACAACCTAAAATTATCAAACAAATGATCAATGTTTAAATGAAAAAAAATTGTTCAAAATACACATATCCGATCTGCTTGAATTATTTCAATTTGGGGTTCGATTCGATTAGGGCAATTAATTTAGGGTTCAATTAGAGGGTTCAGTTACTTCAATTCAGGGTTCAATTAGTGGGTTCTATTAGTTCAATTTAGGGTTCGGTTGAATTGGGGCATTCAATTTAGGATTCAATTAGTTCAATTTAGGGTTCGGTTAGATTAGGGCATTCAATTTAGGGTTCCATTAGGGGTTCAAATAGTTTAATTTAGGGTTCGGTTCAATTAGGGGTTCAAGTAGTATAATTAGGGTTCGATTACATCAATTTAGGGTTCAATTATAGTTCAATTTATTGGTTGGTTGAATTGGGGCATTCAATTAAGGGATTCAATAAGTTCAATTTAGGGTTCGGTTATATTAGGGCATTCAATTTAAGGTTTAATTAGGGGTTCAATTAGTTTAATTTAGGGTTCGATTCGATTAAGGCATTCAATTTAGGGTTTAATTAGGATTCAATTACTTCAATTTAGAGTTCAATTAGGGGGTTCTATTAGTTCAATTTAGGGTTCGGTTGAATTGGTGCATTCAATTTAGGGTTCAATTAGTTCAATTTAGGATTCGATTGGATTAGGGCATTCAATTTAGGGTTCGATTGGATTAGGGCATTCAATTTAGGGTTTATTATTAGGGGTTCAATTTAGGGTTTAATTAGGGTTCAATTACTTCAATTTAGGGTTCAATTATGGTTCAATTAGTTCAATTTAGGAGTCGGTTGAATTGGGACATTCAATTTAGGGTTCAATTAGGGGGTTCAATAAGTTCAATTTAGGGTTCGGTTGGATTAGGGCATTCAATTTAGGGTTCGGTTGGATTGGAGCATTCAATTAGGGGTTCAATTAGTTAAATTTAGGGTTCAATTCGATTAAGGCATTCAATTTAGGATTTAATTGGGGTTCAATTACTTCAATTTAGGGTTCAATTAGTTCAATTTAGGGTTCAGTTGAATTTGGGCATTCAATTTAAGGTTCAATTAGGGGGTTCAATTAGTTCAATTTAGGGTCTGATTGGATTAAGGCATTCAATTAGGGTTAAAAATACACACTATTTTAAAAAATTGTAAACTTTTACTAAAAATTCTAACGTAATCCAAAGTATCTTATTAACAAATTCTCACGGAACAACTTAGCTGATCACTAAACTCATTTCAATCACTCAACCATGTAAAACCAATCGTTTAAACGAGCATACACATTGTTGCATTGCATAGATACAATTACAAGTACATTCGTGAAAAGGGTGCAAATGGATATGAAAAACAGGTGCAAAACCTACCTGAAAATCAAGAGACCGCAAGAGAGATCGCCGGTAGTGGCGGCGGCGGTTCTTCGGTTTTGAAGATCGGCGACGGTGGCGGTGGCAGGCTATATTCCATCTGGGGGTGGGTTGCCGGGGATGGCGACGGAGGTGGCGTTGAAGGAAATATCGCCGATGAGAGTTAATAGAGAGAGAGAGAGAGAGAAGACGGGAGAGAAAAAAAAAAGCAGAAGGGGATATGTGTTTTTAAGACTTTTACCGACGGAACACACCCGTCGGTAAAAGTCATTCAAGAAAACTCTGCTTTCACCGACGGAATTATTCCGTCGCCTCTATATTTTTTAAAGTCATCAAAAATTTAAAAAAAAACTCATAAAATATTTATCGACGGTAATTTTCGTCTGTAAAAAACCGTCGATGAAAATTCATCGCTAAAACATTTTAACGACGGAATGTTCCGTCATTAAATATTTTTATCGACGGTTTTTTCCGTCGCTGAAATGGTTTTTAACAACGGAATTTCGTCCGTCGTTAAATCCTTCTTTTCTTGTAGCGAAGTAAACTCGTATCGTTAGCTTATTGTTTTAGCCTTGCAATTCCTTTATTTTTTAAGTACACTTCTTTCTTACTCGTGATCTTATTCCCCATTGGTGTTACTTTTATATAAAGGGCGTTCATTTCCACACAACAATGATTACGTTAAGAAATTTGAGGCTTTCTAACTTGTGGACAAGTAACAATTTGAAGCCTATTGGACACACTTGTGCCCTTTTGAATCCAAAAACCATGATATATCCTGTGCCTCAACCAGACAATGACATTATATTCCTTATTTTATGTCTCTAATGAGGTCATGAAATCTTGAGAGATTGGTTGATAGAGGATAAGCTCATCATCAGCTTACACCTTCTTCATCATCTTCCTACTTTTTCCTTTCTCACTTTCCCTTATAAGCTAGAATAAGTCCTCAGTCTTATAATTATATATCATTCTCTGCTATGTGCTCTTTAATGTTATTGCCATCTTTGATGGGAATGATCTAATAATATAGTTGTGGGTGGTGCACTTTATAGTCATATTGAGTTGCACGCATTGCTACAGGCGCCTGCGTACTTGTAATGAGGTCTTGATCCACTAACATTGTGGATAATAAAGGTGCCTGATACAGTAATTTAGAGCAAATGGGAATTGTTTCCTAACTTAATCTGGTATTAAGAAGCAATTTTCTTGTCATCGTATGGCTGTCATTGCTGTTTCTGTCGTCGTTATATAAGTCCTCTTAGGTTGTGCCTATCACACTATTCATATCCTTCTGTGATGCTATCTTCATTATGATGTCTTTCATATCCGGTTTAGTTATTATCAAACACATTTTTATGACTAGGTCCAACTTTTTCCATGAACTTGAACAATTATCTCAGTTAGCAGCAGTTTATGTTGATGTTGCTGCTAAGCTCAACAAAAGGCCATACTGAAGATTTTAGCCACATATGTTGCCCAGCTGTGGTTAGGAAACAGTTCGATAGAATTATTTCACGTTTGTCCATAAACTTTCACACGGAGTTTGGAATTATCCTCGTGTTGTGATTATAAAACCCTAATTGCAGCTGTGTGAAACTACGAACTAATTGTTAATGTTGCGGTGCTCCTCCCATGTTTATTCATACTCTGATGTTTTCGGTAGTCGTTTCTTTAACACGTACTCTACTAAGTAGGATCGTCTTCTCTCATAGCTTACCTATATCCATGTCTCTTGTCACGATGAGGATATAATCCATCACCTAGGAACTTGATGATGACCATATTTCTTCTGATGAGTGTAAAATCATGTCGTTAAGAAACAAGTTTACTTTGACCTTCTTCGATAAACAAACTAATTGGTGGATTGACTTTATCGAGTAGCACAGTGAAATTTTCGGATAACCTCTGGTTGATACTCGACGTGCTATTTTTTGGGGTTGGGATGGGGAAGAAGGGCGATCTTCAAAAGACATGGTGGATCGACTAATCTTTTACTTCACTGTATGCACCCTCTGTAACGTTGTTTCAACTGTATTCCCTTCGATTGAATAATGAGCCCACCTTGATAATCCTCTGGATATTCCGTGAATACGTTGTTTATAGGCCCAAGTTTCTTGTGAAGATAACGATGCATGAGAACGCGCATTGGAATTTGGAAGGAAAGAGCTTCATGGCA
Organism: Escallonia herrerae; assembly: GCA_033070095.1. NCBI lineage: Eukaryota > Viridiplantae > Streptophyta > Magnoliopsida > Escalloniales > Escalloniaceae > Escallonia > Escallonia herrerae. The sequence continues at coordinate 28,533 of JAVXUP010001381.1, forward strand.
ATTCAAAGTTCCTCTGCCATCGCCATTCCATATATTTCAAGCTTTTACTGCCACATTGAGGGATTGAGTTTATTCCCTTTCTACCCTTGTGATAAAGGAATGGTTAGGTGAGTGCAATTAGGTTCTAGTCTCACTCAGTGTATATCAAGTTTTGGCGTGCCTACTATTTTACTGGCCTTGGAAGAGAAAAGGTAAGTTTGGGTCTTTCTTTACTCCGAGTCAAGAAAGATTGTTCATAGTCAATCCAAAATGATTGTAATAGATGTTATTTAGTTAGTCCCTACCTCCTAAAAAGAATTTTCCATGTTGAGGAAACCACTATGAAAGAGCGACGGCCATAAGTGCTTCGTTTGATTGCCTTGGTCATGCATATGTCTTCAACTTCTATGGTTTGCTTGTTCAGACAAGTAAAATCCTGTGGGGTTTTAGATCAAGCAACTAATGTCCTCAAAACCTTGCAATTGGATCCAAAAACACTCCGCGAGTACAATTTTATGGACCCGCGCCAAATTGTGCCGCATGAGTGACCTTCAAACATTTTAGTGACAAATGAAAATTTCTTCTTACGATAGGCGTATAAATTTCAATAGATCACTTGAAAAAACCTTTTTCTCACTACTAAAAATCACTTGCGGTGGTTAAAAATCCATTCCAAAATCCGTATGAATTTTTGGGATTGGTGGGTCGTGGTTGAAGATCCACGTAATGGTGGTTTGGTCTTGATTTTTATTTGGCGGTAGCTTGATGTGGAGTCAAATGTTGTAACTCTATATAAATCGGGCGAACCTTGGCGGTGGTTTTTTGACGGTGGTGGTTGTAAGATTGGGGTTTGATGTAAATTCTTGTTGGGTTCGATAAAAGCGACCTTCAATTGTACGATGTTGGTAGCTAATAGGTGATTGACATCTGGATATGCTATTTTTTCCGTCATTGCCTTACGTGGATGGCACACTTAAGTTTTTATGGTCAGCTGATTTTATTGTTTAATTGCTATATTTGAACATTGTTAAGGGTTAGTGGCTTGATTTGAAACCACAAGGTTTCTTGTTTTTCTCATTGAGCAAACTCTAGGAACTTGAATGCCGTTTAGCCTTCGTGAAACCTACATTGGCAGCCTTACCGTTGGGTTTTTTTTTTTTTTTTGTGGGTGTGTAAAATGACTTAATTGTCCTTCCAAGTGTAAATAATTCCCAAATGTTAACCCTTGTCAAACATCTATCTCATAAAGCACAAAAAACCCACATTGATCATAAGTTTTGTCACTCAACGTGATTGTAAACATGTTGTTAACAATATTTAATAACCATCAAGTATAACCATGTGAGAGGTTCGAGCCTCTCGCTACAATTCAGTCTCGGTCGAAATTTATCCAATAAGGTTCAACATGTGGATGCTAATATCTCTATCCATTGAGGCTATCTTTAGAGCAGAATGGATATTTAGTTACACTGGTCATAACTACAAAGGTAACATAATTGTCATACCTTATGATCACCATTTTTTCTGCAAGTTTCCATGACATGTCTCTTCTTACGGAGAGCTTCGAGCCTCTCACTACAATTCAGTCTCGGTCGAAGTTTATCCAATAAAGTTCAACATGTGGATGGTAATATCTCTATCCATTGAGGTCATCTTAGAGCAGAATGAATATTTAGTTACACTGGTCATAACTACAAAGGTAACATAACCGTGGGAGAAGATCGTTTATAGAGCCGAGAAACACCAGTTTTGAGTATGGGGTAGCATCCATTTTCACATATATAATGCTTTTCACATCCATAATTATTTGCTTAAAAAGGCATTAGCAAGACACACATATGGCGTCTATTTATACAAAAATAGGGAGTATAATAATGCCGACGTGAGAAAGAAAAACCCATCCATGAAAACAGACCTCTTCTATAAGGGAATATCAACTACCAATAGCACAACTAAAGGAGTGACAATTAAATTTGCTGACATCCAGGCCAGGCATCACTGCATCAGTAACACATCTGGGTGCACCTCTTTATAAATCCTTGCATTTACCAAGCTATCTCCTTAAAAGAGAATAAGAGAGCGATGGAACGTGAAGAGATGCTTTAATTACTATAAGAAAAATAACAGCAAGGAAAATTATAGTAGAAGTAACTTCAATGACGGGAGCACGCATAAGCAGAAGTGAACATTCCAATGGTCAGGTTTTCCTAACACCGGGTATTTTGTCATTGAGGTAAGTTATCACAATAAACACGAGACATTTCATCTCAGCACGAAAGAATGATGACAAAAAAAGGAGCAACTATCAAGTCCAGCTAGTGGAGAAATATGGTGGAAATGGATCCTTTGTGGAGGAGACTACTTATTGGCAAGTCTGGGCTGTGGACATGGTACTCGGGCCCTGAGGCAGGTGTCGAGGGCATATCAGCTTGTAGTTGTTGAGGGCATATCACTAGTGGGTCGCTCTTAGTACGAGGTATACTGAATTTGAGTAAGTTCATTCATTGTAAGGTTTGCAAGGCTTTCCTTATGTGTCACCCTGTGCGCTTGACAAGGAGGCGCGACCAACGGATGTCTCACTAGATCAGCTTTGGAGCCCTATGTTTGTAGGAACTTTAATGATTAAGAGCTCGGTGTTCTCACTTCACACTATTCAAGAGCGGAGGGGATAGAGTGTTGTAGAAGAGTGGTTCCAAGGGTGCCGCCTCGGTGACATCTTTTCATGCTTTGTAATTGCCCTCGAGGTCTGCTCCTCTTAAAGTATGCTCTTTTGCTTGAGAGGCGGCAAGGGAAGCAAATTTTTTGGGGATAGCTAGCAGAAGCAAGGGAAGGTTTACATAAATTGGTGCTCTATGTACAACGACAATGGTGAATCATTGCACCATCTATTGTCGCACTGTTTGGTGGGTCGTAAGCTGGAAACCAGAAACAGGCTCTCTCTACGGGGAGTAAATGTTTATGGAAAGGTCGCCTTTTTTGCATCTTTTGGAAGTTTGAAAGCTGTAGAAATTGTTGAGGGGTATACATTTCGTGAACAAGAAGTGCGGCCCCCTTTAGCGCCCTTGCTAAATAAATCTTTTACTTGTCTGCTAGAGATATATTATCCTACCTAAAGAGCCAACGAAAAACAAAAGATACGACTCCCCTATCCCAAAATAACATGAAAGGACAAGAAATGAGCCCGAAAAGCATATTAGACTCTCATATCCCGAGAGAATATAAAAGGAAAAGAAATGGGCTCCTTTTGTATAACAGTAGAAAGGAGCTCCTTTTCCATGAAATGGAGCTCATACCATACGAAGGAATTGGAAGACGTCAGCACTTCAATACAAATCTCTTTTCCCGACCAACTATAACGTTGGAGGGAGATGGAGGGAGAATCTTGATTATTCTTTTTGTGACTCTCTACTGCCAGACTACACTTTTTAATAATCCTCGAAAAGAACTTCTTGGTTGCTTTGTTAAACTCGCACACATAATTAGGGAGGATTGAGGTAGACATAACCGATGATGCAAGACGTAAGACAGATGGAATGCAAGAATATTTACGGCTATACCACCCATGCTTTATGTGAAGAGCACTCGTAATAGTAACAGATAAAAAGACATTGGGCAGAACAGTTAATCTACACCTAGAAACATCTACCAATCTGTCTGGTTCCTTCATCTTACCCACCCGAGAGAAGTTGAAATTGCTTGATATGGGAATCAATACACATCTCATCCATAGGGCAAGAAAAGTGTTGCCCGCAGACTACTTGAGAAAAACTGATAATTAGGAACTACTATACAACATCCTCTCCTCCTGACCTACCAAGCGTTAAGCCTACCTACAGGAATCAATTTTAAGACATAGCTCTAGGTGGTGTCCTCGCCTGTCTTACTCATACTCAAAATGTTTTGCCAATATCTGGTGAACGCTCCCAATTAAAAAGAATTGGATAGGTATCTAACACCATAATTCGCCTCCCCGTGGTTATTGGTCAGGACTTAGGTGTAATGCATCCCTTATTTTGAGCCATAGAGCCTGAGCATTTTTGCGTCGAACTCTTCTCTGCCAGTACAAGTGTGCAACTTCAAATTTAATTTTCTCCCTTCTCTAGATCTTCAAAAAGAAGCAACTTTGTTCCTTCACTGCAGCTCTAGCAATTTTATTCTAACATTACCACAAACCTCTTCAACTCGCATTTTTGCCTTGAACTCTTCTCTGCCAGTACAAGTGTGCAACTTCGAATTTAATTTTCTCCCATTCTCTAGATCTTAAAAAAGAAGCAACTTTGTTCCTTCACTGCAGCTCTAGCAATTTTATTCTAACATTACCACAAACCTCTTCAACTCTACATTCAGCATCCGGAGTTTCTCAGCACAAAGATTCAATGCTAGGGGATACGCGGGCGGACATTCTAGTCTTAATTTGGACGAAAAGTCTCTCTAGATATAAAAACCATGACTTCCATCTTTTTTTTTTTTTTTTTTTGTGGAGAAAACCACGACTTCCATCTATAATGTGAAGACTGCAATTCTCCAGTAGCTTTACTAGATTTCACACAACCCCCTCGCATTCTAAACCTCTTGCCTGTGGAATCTCAAGCCATACTATATTCCTGTTATTATTCACCGTCCAATACAAATTACTAGTTTTTATTCAAGTGGCAATTCATATCCCCCGATGATAATTCAGCATATCGAGTTCTTGGAGTTCTACCACGATAAGAACAGAGCTAAAAGCCAACCATATTAGCCCATCCATAGACCTATTTTCTTTTCATTAACCGTGATAGTATTATATAGCTGAATTTACAGCAATGTCTCAAACACCTCTATCAGTACTTGAATGAACCAAATAAAATCCTTAAACAACATCAGATTGGGCTCCATAAAACTCAGTACGGCCTTTTTTTTTTTCTTGAAAAGCCAATCATGAGCAGAAATAGACTAGAATTCCACCACTCCTCCCCTCCCCCAACCCCCCCGTACTGGTACCAGCCCGAAACATCCTGCCAGAGGAACCCTAATAACTTTGTCTTTCCTACCCTAGGTAGCGCAGATTTAAGTCACGGATACTAACTCAGAGAGACAGAAATATACCCAAAATATGTACAGGCCGATCATGGATCAGCTCCCTGTATACATATCTGTGTGTGCGTCTTTCTGTGGGTGTTACTGTACATTATCAGCAATTCAACCATCAGATATAAAAAGGAATCCCAGAAGGAGATGTAGAATTATCAGCAATTCAACCATCAGAAGAGGCATTAGTAAGATAAGAATACAGCACAGGTAGAACCCTCAAGAAGAAAAGCATACCAGACCCAACTCACAGGAATTAACTCCAAACGTGACTGTCAAAAAATATCCTAAACATGCCTAAATTTTATTTTATTTCTTTTTAATAAAAACGATAAATAAAAACTTGTATACTTTTTAGCCATGTCTAATATATGTCAGAAAAATGTCGGCATGTCCGAGTTGGACACATTGCCTACTTCAACTATCTGGGCTTCATAACCTCATTCTCTGCCTTGGAAGATAGGGACAAAGCAAGGTTTATTGCTAATGACAAGAGACTAGTCCAAAAAACTCAATGTTAATGTTATATATAAACATAAAAAAGCTCAAGTGAAAAAAAGACAGGTAGACTGGTAATTCTGTTGAAAGGAGAACCCATCAATCAGTAAGAAGTATGATCCCTACTTAGTACCCAGTGTGTTGTATAAAGTTTGTCATTACCAAATGCTTCCTATGTTAGGAGGACTTAGCGTAAGGAGCACTTAAGTGTCTAAGCATTGGGGGCAAACCTCTGAAGCACGGACACCCCTCCTAGTGGGGGGTTTGGTGTCCTAAACGGACGGACACCCCGACACCCTCTGGACACCGCCCGACACGTGTCCGACACCGCCAATCGGTGTCCGAATTTTTATTTTTATTTTAATTTTCCGACACCGTGTCGGACACTTCATCAAGGAGTGTCGGACACGGTGATGAGCAGTGTCCGACCGTTTGGGGCTACTTTGGAATTTTTGGAACTAATTTCGGGGGTCAATCGGTATTAAACGTAAGAAGCGGGGTTTTTTTTAAGAGAAACAGATTGTGCCCTAATCCCTAAATCCCTAATCTGAAAAAACAAACATCTGCGAATCTCACCTTACGGCCGTCAGCTTGGAAGCACCTCACGGAAGCCATTATCGACTTGTAGCTGTCGCCGAAGCTATTCGTGACCATTCCGAAGCCGACACCGACGATTCCAGTCGCCGTCGCGAAGACTGAAGCAGCTGCTGCGACTCGCCTGAGGTCACTGCATCGTCGCCGGAGGTCCTCGCCGCCGTCGCCGACTCACAGGTACCTTCTCTTTAATCTTCGAAGTCGTCTGTGACTGGCGAGTGCCGTGCCTCTCTCTCTTTTTTTATTTCTCCCTCCGTGTAGAGTCAACACTCAAGACTCGTTTACACTTTGCATGTATGCTGCGCATCTTTCTCAAGTCTCAACCCATTACATATTTTGTAGTTAATTTCCAGATGTTGGAAGTTAGTCCTATAGTCAACTTAATTAATTTCAGTAGTTATTTTGTCAACTTAATTTCAGTAGTTATTTTGTCAACTTAATTTCATAATGCAATGTGTTAGTGTATATTTATTATTAGTTTATTACTTAATTTCAGAAATGGATGAATCTACTAGTGCTGTAAGTGGATCAACAGCAACTATGAACGACCCTTTAAAACCGTTGTGGAAATTCGTAGTAAGGACGGGAAGACCGTACAAGGGGGAGGAAACTTGAGCACGATCGATGTAGATTGAGCACTTGATCGACTTATTACTTATTTCAGTTATTTCCTTTGTTTCCTATTCGTATGACTTTGTAAGACTTAATTTCTTATGTTATGTGCCATGTACATTGTACTATGTTGGATTTAACGTTTAAGTATGATTTGTATTTGAATTCCTTGTTTTGGTAGTTTTTCATTATTATTTGTTATTTTAGATTCTGGAATGTATTTGATATTTATTATATATATATATATATATATATATATATAATAAAAATATTTAAAAAATAACGGTGTCTTGCAGTGTCCAAAATCCAATTTTTTGGAAATTGCGGTGTCCGGTGTCCCCATCGGTGTCGGTGTCTGACACTGTGTCCTGTGTCCGTGTCCGTGCTACCTAGGGGCAAACAAATGGCGTTCTAATAATCTCTATTACTGTTTATTCCTAAGTAGAGGAGTTCTGTGTAACAGAAAGTATCCTAATGTTAACTTACTCAAACTGCAACTGTGAAATATGTATTTATCGTGAATTTGATGGCACATGTGATGCAGATATGCCACACCTTAATCAAGTGTAAGTAAGATGGGTCGATTTCGTAGTACAATTTTAATTTCACAGTAAAATTCAATAACCGATATGCACGTTCGTCAGATCTGATGAGAAGAGTGAACAAGTACTTTATACCTTACCCATGTGTTAAGTGTTTAGCATAGGTACATGATACAATTGATAGTCCGTGTAACATAGAACACTTTTAAATAGCGTACTACACTGAGAAATAGAAGTAGATGCTTGAGCTCGGCAGTAAAAGGTTTCGAAAAAATTAATTTGACATTTTTTATCTTCAACGACAGCTTGTACTTACAATAATTTCAGTTTCTTCGAGACACCGCAATGGCGGGAGCCTTGAGCCTTTGCAAGCCCTTTTCCCCACCTTATCTAATGTTGTTACTTGATTTGCTTCTTAATCCCAGTTGAAGATAATGACATGTATCTCTCCCTGATATCTAGAGATAAGTGGTCTCAAAATACCCAGACCACAGTTGATTATTTGTGAGACGCGAAAATAGAGCTGAGATGAGCTAAGCAAGCTCATCCCGAGAGCAACCGGAAGTACATGATTCGTCAATCGTTAACACTAGTGTCAAAGCTCATCATAAACATAAGCCAGCTTGAAGCCAAGCCCAAAAGTCCCATATGCTTGTTTCTTTACCTCATCGATGTGGAGAATAACTCATTTTGTCCAATAATTTGTATCATGAAAGAGAGAAACATAGGCCCACCTTGTGATTCATGACTAAAATCAACACAAGAGGCAGAAAACCAGAGAGAACAGAACAATAAAAGCCAACTATGAAACACTACAAGGACTCAAAAACTTTTAACTTCCATTAATCACTACATGGTTTTTGGTGTATGTGCACCGGTACGACCTGAGCACAAAATTAACTTTACACAAATTTCCCAAATCCAATTCTAGTGCTCACATATATAGCTGATCCCTCTCTCCTCATTAGAGCAAAGAGATGAACGACATCTACCTACATTGCTTAATAATAAAAATAGCATGCACAACCGTCAAGGTAAAAGGTCAAAATCGTACCTGACGTGAAAATCATCAAGCAGATCAAGATCGCCCCTCCCACTTTTCCTTCGCTCATAATCTGGATCATCCGTCGGCAACTCAAACCGACAAACAGGACAAGTATTTCGAATGCTTAACCATGGCACAATGCAGTGCCCATGGTAATGGTGGCAGCAGGGAAGTTGCGAAACTCTCTCCTCCACTAAAATCTCATCCTTACAGACTGCACAAACTACAACATTCCCCTGCAAATCGTCCTTCCTTAACACTATAACTGGAAGATTCTCCAACACAGACTTGGCAGCCGGAGGACTACCCTTAATGGCACTCTCCCTCTCGACAAACTCTCCAAACAGCGTATCATATTCAGTCGTATACATGTTATCATCCTCAAAACCTTCAACGTCCACTACATTGTCGGATTCAAGGTTCCTATTCAAATTATTGACGGCCAAAAGAACTTCCCAGTCTAAATTCCGGGCAGCCATCCCTTCCTCCCTTATATCGTCCACCCCTTCTTCAAAAGACGATATTTCTGATGAAACCGTGATCTCTTCAATCCGCTCAATCACCGAACCCAGCCTCTCAGTCTCGTCATGATCAACCCTTTCGGCCACTTCGTCCCACCCGCTCACAGCCCAATGACCATCATAATGGCCACGACTTGAAACGATGGCATCGACCTCCTCCGTATCAGACTCCGATTCAATCCCGACAGCTCTTAGACCGTCCAAAGCCGATTCTGCCACAGGAATAGCTTTGTCTTCGCTGGATTGAGAGGTAAAAGCAACCTGATCAAATTCATCCCCAAACCCTAACCCCAAAGCTAGGTCATCTGCGTGATCCGAACCGAAATCATCGGCGAAACTGTCACCGAAAACCCTGAAATCATCGATGTCGTCGGAAAATGGATCAGGATCGTCATCCGGAGTGGACTCTTCGAACAAATTGGTGACGAGATTCATGTGATCGTCGCCGAAGAAGCAAATGGGGTCGGTGACGGAGTCCGAGTAGTATTCCAAGTCGGAATCGGAGCCAAAGCGAGAATTGCGGATTGGAGAGGAGGAGGGTGCGAAGAAGGAGGCATTGGGAGGAGAAAGAGGATCCCAATCGAAGGCGCGTAGGTCGTCAACGGAATCCAACGTTTGTAAACTAATAGATTGCCGGTGTTCTTGTTCTTGAAATTGTCGACGGCAAACGTGACTACTAGAGGTGATGTCCGCCATTGTTGGACGTTACGAGTGAAGGAATCAAATACGGCGGCAACCTTTTCTTGTCTGGCAAACGGGTAAAACCGTCGGTGAGTAATGCCTGAGCAGATCCTCCGGATAAAAACAGTTCGGGTAAAATTTATTCGATTTTGTCGGATAGTCTTTTTCAACACTCCTATCCTATCCTTGCCTGTAGGGTATTACTCGCGGATAAATAATTAAAATTTTATTTTTTAAAAAAACAAAAACTCTCTCCAATTAAGCATTTCTTTTTTGATTTCTTTTTCTTTTTCAGCTAATATGTTCTTTATTTTTAATAGGTCTTAGAATTATGAACAATTTCAAAAAAATCGGAATCTACAAACCACAAAATATATCAAATACCATGTTCAAGAATAAATACCATAACTCATTCCCCACTCACAATCTAAAATAAAATAATTAAATTTCAACAAAATTACAATCTCATTCCCCACGAATAAACAATCCAAAATATAACAATTAAATCCCACCAACAATCCAAATTATAACAATTAAAGATTGGCGACAGATCTGTGGAGAAGTTCGGCAGATCCGTAGTGGCCTTGAAGCATGAGGGGTCTGAGTGGTGGTTGACGATAGGGATCGGCGGCGAGGAGATCGAAGCAACGTGTATCGGCGCCTGCCGCTTCTTCTGTTGCTATCGACGGCTTACGATGGTGAGATTTGTGGCCCGTGGTGGTGGATCGGTTTTGTGGTGGTGGGTTTTCAAAACGTTGTCAGCTCTCCGGTGGTGGCGGTGGTCGGTTTCCGCGACATGGAGGGCTTGGTTAGGCAGGAGGTGCCGTAAGCCGGCGACTACGAGAGATGATATGAGATGCAGAGATGGACAGATCTGATCTGGTGGGCTGCTGAGAGACTCCAAGTGCCGGAGAGAGAGAGGAGTTCTGGGGTGGGCGACTGAGGAGAAATAGAGAAAGAGAAATGCATTTGAAAGAAACCCTAACATTAGCTTCAATATATAGTGAGTCACCGGGTAAACCGCGCCCAACCCAGACGGGTTCTCTCAAAACGGTCCGGTCCAGGTACGGGTTAACTTTTTGAGGGTAGTCATTTCTGCTACCCATACCGGCGTTTTAGGCATGGGTTCGGGTCTACCCGCTGGTGCGGTAAAATTTTGCCAGGTCTATCTGAGAGACTCCTCGGGGCCTAATTGCATGTAACCCCCTGAGAGTTTCAGTTATTAAACAAGTAAATTGTAAGTTTTCCCCTTATGTTCGGAATTATTAGTAGGTTCTTATAAGATGTCTTACAATGTCTACTTTTGTTTACAGTTTGGTCCTTAAGAGAAGATATTTAACTTTTATGACCTCCCACCCCTATACAAAAATAAAAAGGGCAAATTACACCTATATCCCTGGAGTTAGAATATAATTACAGTCAATAACATTAAGTTCTAAAATGTAACATACCGTGACCAAAAACTTTTAAAACGTATCAGCCATGTCCATCCGTCAGGATTCCGTCCAAAAAAGTATATTTTTAATGATGTCATCAATACGCATTTTTAAAATGATGATACTACCCCTTGTATTGTATGTACTGAATATTTTTAAAAACTTTAAATTAAGATTTTAAGCCTTAATTTAAAGTCACAATGTATCACCTTGCAAATTTGCAAATTATGATTTTCTTGAAACCCTAATTTGCAAATTAAACTTCAATTTCTCACTGATATCCTCCCCATGCTGGCAGCCCTTTCCCTCACCCCATGCCAATTGAGAAAGAAGGTTAGGCCCCTTTTGGTCAACCCACCCACACCACCACCATACACAAATCACGTCGTTACGTCCCAATAGCACTGTCAACCATCACAGTAAGCAAAAAGTCAAGAAATGGGCGCTGGATCACCTCGACTCTGAAGCCATGTTAATTAGTGGATGGAGGTGCGGCGACGGGGAAGGGGAAGGATATCTTTGTGAAGGGGAGGTGCGGCGACAGGGAAGGGGAAGGATATCTTTACGGCGACGAGAAAAGGGAAAGGGAGGGCGGTGTGGCGATGGGAAGGGGAAGGTAGACAGGGCACTGAAAGGGTGCAGCGGTTGTGGGGGAGTTTGAGAGAGAGAAATGGGGTTAGGGGGTAGGGGGTTGGGTGAGGGCGTGGGAGGTGTGAGGTGGGGGAAGAGTAATGGCATTAATCTTTCTTTTTTTAAGATGAAGTAATGGCAATAAAAAATAATAATGATCCAATTTAGGGGTAATAAAGTCTTTTCATTAAAACCGTTAGTTTTTAAGATTTCGTTTAGTCAACAGATATAAGTGTAATTTGTCCAAACTATTGTCTTTATCTGTAATTATGCCCTAACCTCAGGGACATATGTATAATTTGTCCAAATGAAAAATATCTTTTCTACAAATTATATTTTTTTTCAATATACCGTAAAGAACTCCAAAAACTATGAACTAAATAACTTATACGGAGAAGAGTAATTATTAATTATTATTAGATATAATTGGAAACATTTTTGTAAACATTTTTAAGAACAATTAATAAAGCCTTTTTTTATTATTACTGCTGAAAGTTGTTAAGCAAATTTAGTAATTATCATTTGACGTTACAATGATAAGTTATTCCAATCAATTTTCTATTTATAAGGAGATTATTAAATTTGAGTTGTTGCAAAAAGTAAATGAGAAAGTGTAAACAACTTTGTGTATTAGTTTAGTGCATTCAATATCTGAAAAATGAACTTGGTCCGTAGTTTTAAGATCCAAAACACTGGAGAGAAGGGATACGATGAAGAAGGGAATCTCCTTTTCGATAAGATGAAGGTAAACACAGACGTTTCTCTCTTTCCTAATCTTCATCCTGAAAGAAAATTTATGCCCTTTTTCTCCCGAGTGAATTCCATGCATTCTCTGTGAAACCAGGATCCGATTTTGCACAATCTAGATGTGGGGTTTAGTAGATTAGTACTCAGTAGGACACTAGTCTTATTATCAACACTATGTTTTGTTGCTTGTATAATCTAGTGCGAGAATGTTGATGAAGCTTGAACGGAAGTATTCCTTATAGAAATGGCTGACATTGCGGTAGAGTACCTTCTCAGAAAGCTAGAGGATTGGATTTTCAAGGAGACCAATAAACTGAGAGCGGCTCAAGTTAGTAAAATTAAGGCCGAGTTTGAGGAAATTAGGCCGTTCCTCAAGTATGCAGATTGGAAAAGGGTGATCACCGAAGACGAGAAATTTGAGAAATGGGTTTTAGGTGTTAAAGATATTGCATGTGAAGTAGAAAATGTGATTGACGACGATTGTTACAATAGGAAGGAGACAAGGGAGTTTTCTGTGTCTTCCCTGGTGGCACTCATGGGTGAATCTTTTAATTACTTTTTCTACGGAAAGGCTGAAGTTAATCCCCATCCCAGCATAGCATTTTTGCAGAAGAGGGTTACTGAGAAGCTGAAGGAAGTGGAGGTTAGGAAACATATATCCTGGTTCAACTCTCTAAATGAAGGAGATGATAAACATAACTGGCATTTGCCGAGCTTCACCCCAAAGATTCGTCTAACTCAAATGGTTGGAAGAGAGAGAGAGGTGAAAATGCTTAAAGACTGGTTGCTTCAGGATTATGTCAGTACGCCATGTCTTATTGCACTTACAGGAAGTAGTGGGATTGGAAAAACTGCTGTTGCCGAGACAGTTTATGAGTCCGTGAAGATGTATTTTGGTTGTGCTTCACAGGTTCTCGTATGTGGGCGACCTAACATGGACATCTTAAAAGATATGTATATGGGGTTTCTACAAACACCGTGTAGTATGATTGATGAAAAGGATGAAAAAGCTATGGCTAATCGAATATGTCGGTACTTAACTGGGAAGAATTTCCTGCTGGTTGTAGATGACTTGGATTCGTCGGATGCCTGGGAAGATGTGAAACTTGCATTGCCTATGACAGGCAGAGGAAGGATTCTCGTTACCACCCGTAACTCAGAATTTTTCGCTCTTCCATGTAAGCATGTTCTCCATCTTGACTCCCTGGTTCCTAAAGATGCTCTGGCGTTGCTTCACAGAAGTGTTTGCCAGCAGGTTTACAACCTTGGTGAGGTTCTCTGGCCTCCTTCAGTTGAACCAGTGGTGGAGAAGATTTTGCAGATTTCTGATAGCCACCCCTTAGTTATTGCTGTTCTTGGAGGGATGCTCTCGACAGCCAACTTCAAAGAACCTAGAGAGTGGGATAAGGTTCTCTCTATGCTGAAGGAAACTGGCGAGTGTTGGCCTCATTTCGACATGATTGAAAAGGTTCTATTGGTAAGTTACTTTAGCCTGCCACCTAGGTTGAAATGCTGCTTCCTCTACTGTGGGGTGTTTCCATCTCATTATGAAATCCCATTTAAGAGGATGATTCGGATATTGGTTGCAGAAGGCTTTATTGCAAGTCAGATGCTTGGAATGACGGAAGAAGAGATGGCCGAAAAACTTTTAAATGAGCTCATTCAAAGGAACTTAATTGGAGTTATAAATTTGGGTATAGATGGGGAGATAATATCATGCAGGACCATTCGGCTAATACAAGATTTTATCATAAAAATGGTGAGAAATGACTATTTTGGGGTCATGTCCCGCAGCAACCAGCATATTATGCCCTCAAATGCAACTCGTATTCTTGCAGTACATGGTGTAGTTCCCAATACCATGTCTAGCTTTAATACCCTAAACATCCGCTCTCTGCTCCTATTTGGGGAAGGTGGGTTTTGGGATCCATCCATCTTATTGAACTCACTGTCAAACATCAAGTTTCTGCGTGTTCTTGAATTGCATTACAGTCCAATTGATGCCTTGCCTGATTCAGTTGGAGACCTTGTTCTGCTGCGGTATCTGAGCTTAAGGGGTACAAGGATTTGTAATCTGCCCTCATCAATCATTACTTTGCATGAACTGCAAACCCTTGATATCAGGGACACTCATGTGAGGGCTATGCCGGGTGGTTTTGATGGCCTGAAGATGTTGAGGCACCTTCTTCTTTCAGATTCATATAGCAACAGGGTGGTGAAGCTTGATGGGGATATCATGTTCTACAAAGATCTCCAAACACTTGCAGGAATCAAACTTACTCAACAAGTTGCACTTGGACTAAAGTTCCTTCCTCAACTCTTGAAGTTATCAGTAGGTGAAGTAGAAGGCAGAAACTCGTCACATTTATCTAAATCCATTGACCAGATGAAAAATCTGAGTTCCTTGACCATCAAATGCGCTTGGAGGAAGGAAATTCAGATACAAACATCAAGTCCTCCTGAGAATTTGGAAAAGCTACGAGTTGGCGGTTGGATTAAAGACTTACTTGGTTGGGTTTGTACACTGAAATCCCTCAAGTATCTATACCTACAGGACTGTATGTTAACGAATGACCCGATTTCTGGTCTGCAGCATCTACCTAACCTTATTGTCGTCTCATTGTGTAAATCTTACAAAGGAAATCACATGATTTGTGATGATCCAGCAGGCTTTCCTAAACTCAAGAAGCTGTCACTTCTCTATTTGCAAGAACTTGAGGAGTGGACAAAGATCAAGGATGGATCCATGAGGAACCTTGAGACTATAATCATTGCCAAATCTCCAAAACTGAAGCTGCTACCTTATGGTCTTGAAAATCTTACCAACCTCAGAACCTTGCGGATTGAAGACATGCCGGCAGAGTTTGTCAGAGAAGCAAGAGACACCCCTCTGCCCGCGGGCGCTCATCTTTCTGTTATACGCTAATATTTATCTTAGTGACATTGAGCAGAGAATATCCTAATTGACATATCTCAGCGAATTGTTAATTGTGAAAATGTCCATGCTAGGAAGTCGACATGCTCCTTGTCCATCTAATAGAAGTAATAACTGTTACATTAAGTTACACAAGTAATGATTCTTTTATATTTTGCTATTATATCTACACTTTCATTGTGGTATCAAAAACTGCTTTCTTCTGCCCTACCTCCGCCCTGTATCTGTTTGCTCTTTTTGTCCACATCCTTCGTCTCTAGCATTATCCTTATGAATTTGGATATTTGGTGAGACACTGAAGCAGATAACGACTCCTCAAGCCATTTACCGGGTGGATTTTTTGGTGAAAACTCTTTTGTTCATTGGAAACAGGAATGAGGATGAGTTCCTTGCTAGCACTGAGGAGCTATGGTCGGTTCTATTAACTGATGAAGATCATTAAGGACGCTCCCTATCTAAAATGCCTGTATCAGGCAGGTAATTGTCTCTTGCAAGATACTAATGCTTCACCATTCAGTTTCGGTGTCCCTTATCTGTGTCCCCCACCAACCCACTCACCCCGTACCTAGAAGGCAAAAAGAAGGAAGTAAGGAAATGTTGTCTATCAAAATCCTCTTAACTGCTTATGATGCCTTCTAGTATCTCTTTTGTTTCCATTGCCCTTGTATCTCAATCAAATCTAAACTATATATCATATTCTGTTTCTCTTGATGGGTCAGAACTTAGTTGGCACTATGTTGAAAATGGTGTTGCAAAGAAATTAGCTTAGGCAGATCTTGGTTGCAGCACCCTTTTGTGTTAATGCACGAGGTTTAATTCCCACTAGCTTGCTGTAATGCCGCACTCCCATTCAACTTCAACCCAGCGAATCTCCAAAATTATGAAAACGTACGCTTACATAAATATGCCTAGGCGGATAGTTATTACTTTCTATAGGTCTCGTTAGTTATTACTTTCTATAGGTCTCATGAATGACGTTGTACATATTCTTATAGAACAGTGTTTGTTTGCATCATATTATGCTGTTAGGATTGGTTGGTTTGTGACAACACTCAGCCAGATCGGTATTGCTCTTACTCCGAGCAACTACGGTAGCTCCCCTTCATGCCGAGGCGCTAGCTCTTCTGGTTACTGTCTAGTATTTGCAGACAGACTTGATTATAAAAAGCTCTCTAGACTATTGTAGATTACTCGAGTACAGTGTTGCAGTGATGAGGCTGATAATCACCACTCAATATGAATGAAGTAGAGCAGAATATATAATTTGAAGGGGAAGAGGGGGGGTGGCGTTATATGTTCTTTAAATCTAAGGGACTGTCAATTTAATTTATCCATCGTCCTTTTTGTGAAAAAATCGAAGAGTACCAGTAACTAAATGAACCATAATTATCATGATGTTGTCCAAACAAAACATGTATTGATTCATATTTGTTGTGATTTATATGAGCCCTGAGCAAGAAAATTATCTTTTTCCTATCATGGTTATTGTGAAAGTTTGCGAAGAGTTTTGATTGTGAAGTTTGTGAAGAGTTTTGTGATTGTTTCTGGTATTAAAACTCACACCACAAAGCACTATTATTTATTTCCAATTGAAGAGTAGCATTTCAAACCAGTAGATCTCTCATGGCTCGGCTTTTAAAATGCAACTCTTTTATTTTCTGGACGGTGATGGAAGAGTACGAAATTACCGTAAAATATCATCCCAAAATGAAAAAACGTAGAAGTGAAACGCCAGCGTTTTCAAAAGACAGACGACCCAAAAAAAAGCGCCAAAGCATGAGTTCAATTGCCCATGGCATTGGCAGCTCTCATTACTCGCCATTGCATCACAAGACTCTTCCTTTATCAAACAAAAGCCTCTTCACAACAATATTGCACCGATATTTGCAGTACCCGCCTTTCCAGTTTCTCAAAATCAACCAAATTTACACCCCCCAACAAGTTTAAAACTTTTTCCCATATATTCCAAGAATGCTCGGTTCAAAGATCACTCGAACCCGGAAAACAAGCCCATGCCCGCATGCTCGTATCTGGGTTCAAGCCCACCATCTTTGTTGCAAACTGCTTGATCCAAATGTATGTAAAGTGCTCATATTTAGAATATGCTCAGAAGGCGTTCGAGGAAATGTCTCACAGAGATACAGTTTCGTGGAACGCGATTTTATTTGGTTATGCCGGGTGTGGGAACATGTCGATGGCACAGGAAGTGTTTGATGCGATGCCTGAGAGAGATGTGATCTCGTGGAACTCGCTTATTTCGGGGTACTTGCAAAGTGGTAGTTATCGAAAATCAGTTTATGTTTTTTTAGAGATGTGGGAGAAAGGTGTTAGAGTGGATGACACGACATTCGCTATGGTTTCGAAAGTGTGTTTGGGATTGGAATATTATGATTTGGGGGTTCAGGTTCATGGGGTTGTGGTGCGAATGGGTTTTGATTCTGATGTTGTGACTGGAAGTGCAATAGTAGATATGTATGCAAAATCTAAGAAATTAAGGGAGTCAATTCGTTTCTTCAAGGAAATGCCTGTTAAGAACTGGGTTTCTTGGAGCGCTTTAATTGCTGGTTGTGTCCATAACGATGATTATGTGGGCGGTTTAGAATTTTTCACCGAGATGCAAAGGAAAGGAGTTGGCGTAACTCAATCAACTTATGCCAGCATTTTCAGGTGGTGTGCAAGTTTATCTGCTGTGAGGTTTGGCATGCAATTGCATGGTCATGCATTGAAGATGAATTTTGGATCTGATATAATAGTAGGAACGGCCACTTTAGACATGTATGCGAAGTGTGGCCAACTGTCTGATGGTAGAAAGCTATTTGACACCTTGCCAAATCCTAATTTGCAATCCCATAATGCCTTAATTGTTGGTTATGCTTGAGGTGATCGAGGGTTTGAAGCATTGCAGATGTTCCGTCTTTTGATGAACTCTGGTCTTGGTTTCGATGAAGTTAGTTTATCTGGTGCATTTAGCGCTTCTGCAGTGATCAAAGGGCATGTGGAAGGAATTCAAATACACGGGTTAGCAATCAAGAGTAGTTACAGGTCCAATGTTTGCGTGTCCAATGCTATTATGGGGATGTATGGAAAATGTGGAGCTTTAGCCGAGTGTGCTAGCATGTTTGATGATATGGAAAGAAGAGACGCTGTCTCTTGGAATGCAGTCATTGCAGCCTATGAGCAGAATAAGAAAGAAGAGGAAACGCTATCAGTGTTTGTTTGGATGCTTCGTTCAAGGATGGAACCTGATGACTTCACCTATGGTAGTGTTTTGAAAGCTTGTGCAGGTCGGCAAGCTCTGAACTCTGGCATGGAGATCCATGGCAGAATAACCAAGTCTGGGATGGGGTTGGATTCTTTTGTTGGAAGTGCTCTTGTGGATATGTATTGCAAGTGTGCAAAGGTGGAAGAGGCAGAAAAGCTCCATGATAGAATGGACAAACAAACTCTGGTTTCTTGGAACGCCATCATCTCTGGCTTTTCACTGCTTGAACAGAGTGAAGAAGCTCAGAAATTTTTTTCCTGCATGTTAGAAATGGGAGTTAAGCCTGATGATTTCACCTATGCAACGGTTCTGGATACTTGTGCTGATCTGGCAACTGTTGGACTTGGGAGGCAAATCCATGCTCAAATTATCAAGCAAGAATTGCAACAGGATGTGTTCATATCTAGTACTCTTGTTGACATGTATTCCAAGGGTGGGAACATGCTGGAATCTAGATTGATATTCGAGAAAGCACCGAAGCGGGGTTTTGTGATGTGGAATGCCATCATCTGTGGCTATGCGCAGCATGGTCACGGCGAAGAGGCTGTAGAGATGTTTGAGGCTATGCAAGTCAACAACGTGAAGCCGAACCATGCAACTTTCGTGTCAGTCCTTCGAGCTTGCGCTCATGTTGGTCTCGTCAAGAAAGGGTTGCATTACTTCAACTCAATGCAAAATGACTTTGGATTAGTTCTACAATTGGAGCATTATGCTTGTATGGTTGATATATTAGGAAGGTCAGGCCAATTTGATGATGCTCTCAAACTTATTCATGAGATGCCATTTGAGGCAGATGATGTTGTTTGGAGAACTCTACTTAGTATTTGCAAGATGCATGGGAATGTTGAAGTGGCAGAACAAGCTGCAAGTTCACTCCTGCAATTGGATCCACAAGACTCCTCTGCCTATGTTCTGTTGTCAAATATATATGCTGATGCAGGGATGTGGCAAGATGTGACGAAGGTGAGGAGAGCAATGAGGTTTGGTGGGTTGAAAAAGGAGCCAGGTTGTAGCTGGATTGAGGTAATGTCTGAGCTTCATATGTTTCTTTTTAAAGACCAAGCTCATCCCAGGTGCAATGAGATAAATGAGAGGCTGGACCTGCTAATAGGTGAGATGAAATGGGCTGGGGATGTGCCAGATAGTGATATTGAGCTAGAGGAAGAGGAAACAGCAGACGAGCAGCAAGAATTGTATCAAGCATGCAGAATCTCTAGTATTTAAAGGGTTCTGGTGAATTTAGAGTTCAAGGTTTATATCCGTAAAGGATTTATTAACATGTCAATTTTGACGGGAACATGAGGATGGAAGGCTGGGAGAGCTCTCCTGAGTCAAGAAATTTTATTAGGGAGCATATAGTCTGAGTTGGTTCAATTTGAAAATTGATAGGAAAGATCAAGGATTTTTGGGGTTGTATACTGCAGTAAGAGAGCAACGGGTACCAAGTAGAATGCAAAGGTTTCGAATCTCCACAATAGAAGCAACATGAGTTGAGTTGCTGATGCACAAAAGCTAAAACTGATGGCTAAAGCCTCATCCGTACCTGTAGAAGAGAACCATTTGCCGAATCTAAAGATAGAGACGAAGCCTACGAAAAACCTGAATCTGCTGTCCCAATCCAGCACACCCTGATCGCTGATTTCTCCTGAGTTGTCAGGGAATCCAGGGGGATTTGGCCCTCCAATTATCTGATATACTAGGTTTGGTTTTTATTGTGCTTCTTAAAGTTTGAGACTGTCTCATACCCAACAGATGAAGCCAAATCTATTCAACCCCAAAGGCGTCTAGGGGTAGGGTAAAGTGAAAAACGATTTGGTTCACGTTTCCGTGGTGTTACGAGATTGCACTCCGCTTGTAAAAATTTCTGTTATCATACCTTCGCGTTGTATACCAGAATACCAGCGCAGTGTGGCATAATTAATTGTCTGAATTTAAGTGACAGGTCATTTTGGTTCATTTGTTCTCTGAGGCAGCTCACGAACCATTATCTGCTGAGCACAGGATAGATTTCACAAAACCGAGGACTGGAAAGAAGAGTCATTCGGATCTTCCAGAAACGTCTTTGTCCCCAGGAAAAACTCTTAACGGAATGCGTATGTCCAGATTGCTTGTTTTACTCGGGCCACGGCAAAAACAGGTGATTTGTGAAGAAAATTTCCCAAGTTCTGTAACCTTAATTTACCTTCCTGTGCCATATATAACGTGCACCCATGAGAATGTCTAATAGCAAAGCAGATTTATGGGGAACTTCTCCCTATCATGAAGCCTGGCCTCTCGTTTCTTCTACATACAGTGCAGAGGCAAACTTTGGGCAGCGATTCGTTGATTTTCAGGTCTTTGGGACATACATTTTGAAAGGAAAATTGAGGTCTAAGATCGTTCAGGCTCTTCTTGTTGATGAAACGGTAAAGAAAAATCAAGTTGGACAAGGCTGCACCCCGTGTGATAAAAGCGTTCTTTTATACCCAACTTCACGTTTGGGGTAGTGAACTCTGAAGATGCAAACTTCCCATTTGTGATGTTGCCTTCACATTTCTTTGGCTGTCTGGCACCAACACCTATCAAAGCGCAGGTCGAGTCACTCAAATATACTCAACTGCTCATCATTTTCTATCTCAGTTTCAGATGGTTAACACTGCCAAGTGCAACAAAAAGCTATTAAGGCGCCAAAATAAAGAACAGTCCATGGAATTTTTCTTCTGTTAAGCTTTAACAAAAAGGTACTGCAAAGCAGCTTTCTAACGTGTTATACAAATAGAATATGCCATTACACTTTCAAGTCCTCTTTCTTCACTTGTACAGTTACATACACAAAAGTACTACAGTGCTAAACATAGCAGGGAGATCGAGCTACACGCTAGAACCTATATTTCATCAGTACTACCGTGCCGATTAAGCCAAAAAGACACCCTATTTCCGCACAATACCAAACTCCAATCGAAGTGCAGGGTCATAAAACTCATTACTCCTCCAAAGACCCCAATTTACCACCTTTTTGTCATACCATCAGAGTGGCAAAGGTAGAAACTCAAAATGCTCAATCTGAGATCAAAGTTAGCCGCAGCTATGTTGAAGCCAAAAACCCACTAAAAGTGGAACTGCTACTATGAGAATGAACAAAAAGAGTTTCTTTAAACCAAGCTGCATTGCATCTATATTCCTTGTAGTCTCCAGCTTGGCTGTAGAATCCGCAAGCCTTATTCCAGGCTCTCCCAAGGGAACATCTTTCGGCATCTTTTCCGGCTGAAAACAGGCAAGAAAAATATTTAATGTATGCGTGTAGTATATACATTTGTTGTAAACATCCACACTGACAAGAAACGGACAAAGAAAGATGTGTCTTTTAGCACAATATGGATAGTGTAATTACGGCAAGTGGTGACTATGGTTGATAAAACAGACGAAGCAATGAAGCCCAAGCAATCCCAAGGATAGGGAGACCAGCATATTACATCTCCAAAAAGATGAACCCAATAATAAATTAACTCAACTTTAGCCTCTCAGCAACCAATACTAAAAACCCATAAGATTGTAATGAGCTTCTAAATAAAATCACTGTTTTCAACAATTTAGGCCCACACTTGAAACTAATGATCATATTTCCTCGAGCTTCATTGGTGTCCAACTCAATAGATGTTGATGTCTGATTTTCTTTAACTAATAAGACAAATAACTGCATAACGGGCAAACTCTAGCATGTGTGGTCTAACCGAAGGTGCTCCAACAAGTGCAAGAACGTCAAAGAACGAGATTTTGTACTGTGTAATAGTGAGTGGGGAAGGTATTGCAATCTACCTGGCTTAAAAACACTCCCAGGGAAAATCCTAGTCCCGATTTAGATGTGAAATATGTCTTTCTCCTCTAAATTTTAATTTCCCAACAGGGCCAAGTCAAACAGAGAGCTTCTTTTAGAGACCGATCAATAAACTCCACCAAGTCTTGCCAGTGATGAAAAAAGCTTCATAGGATTCACAGGCCAGTAAAATGCACCATTACCAATTTGGCAATGATCTGCATGATCTAAGTAAGAAAAATCATAAATAGCTAGTGCACTTCCATGTAAATAGAAGATAAAATTTCTATCTCACAACATTTATCTCACACTAGACCATGAGCAGCGGCATTCTTCAACTACGTTCTCTCTGGAGTGGCATAACATCTTTACCCTACATAATATATGCAGCAATTTGGTAACAGATAAATTCACCTCAGAAGAAGTAGCCAAGAACTCAGCAGCTTCTTTGCTATCTTTTTCACAAGTCACGGTTGAGAAAGCAAGCTTGGAATGCATGTAATCGTTGCTATTTCCTTTCCCATCATGACTCATACTTGCAGCACCGAGCTCATTGGTTGTTTGCTGTAAGTGCTTTACCAAAATTTTCTTCTCCTTTCTTAATGAGGATATCTGTGGACAATATAAGTATTTCAGGTAAAAGAAGCAGATATATACATATAGTTGATCTAGGAAACCCATAACGTGTCTTCTGTTCAGAAGCCTTCATATCGGAATCTGACTCTACGACTGGAAAACCCTTCTTTCCTCTTAAAATTTTTCAAAACAATTTGTGCAAGTGTAGTTCTCCGAATATTAGAAATGAAAATCCAGGCCTGTCCTTTTCTACAAGATCAGTGGTTACAAAACAATAAGCTGGACCACTGAAGCTGTTGCTAATCCATTTAGTTCTTCACTGAGCCTAGAGGTAGACAAGCTGGAAAAGACCTGGAAATAACTGCATCAATCACGCACCATAGTCTTCATTTTTCACACATAATGTAACCACTTCATAAAGGAAAAGAGTTCATATTGTTGAGGAAGGAAATAACAATGGGCATGGCAGTCAATCAATCAAGCATCTGAAAACCAAAAAAAGGACGACTCAAACCTGTTGCTGAAGGCGTTCTCTTTCAAGCGCCAGTTGCACGACTAGGCCTGCTATCACTTCGGTCCTAATGCCTATGTCCTTTGCAGTGGCCTTCTTTGTTTCTTCAGCCTGATGCAAAGATGACTCCAAGCATTCCATTCTACCTCGGAGGAAACTTAGTTCTTCATTAAGGTCCGAATTAGACTCCGAAAGGATGATACATTTGTCTTCTGCACTCTCGGCGTGATTTTCAGCTTTTGAAACCTTCAACTTTAGATCCTCTATAAGATTTTCCATATCCTTGATTGTAGAGAATAGCATGGTTTGTTTCTCCTGGCTTGCTTCAACAGATGCCACAGCGTGGTGTAGCTGAATATCAGATTCCCTTAACTGTCTTTCAAGTGAATCCGCCCTGTCAGAGGTGATCCCTTTGCTTTTAAGAAGACTCAACTCTTTATTGAGCTCCATATTAGTCTCCTCTAGCGAATTGCACTTCACTTCTGCATTCTCGGCCCTGCTTTTAGATCTAGAAAGTTCAGCCTTCAGATCCTCAACTGTACTCCCAGGGTCATGAAACTTGGAACATGTTTCTTCATTCTCATCTCGAAGAGCCTTTTCCTTCAACAGCTGAGACTCAGATTCTTCCAGCTGCTTCTCAAGCGAACTGACTTTCTCCCTTAAAGTAAAAGCCTCAGAGTCTGCAATGACCAATTTATCTTCCACCTCCCTGAGGCTGGACTTTAAGGTGTTTTCCTGTGATAAAAGAAATTCATTACGTTCTACACTGCTGTTTTCAAGTTTCTGCAAAGCACTGTCTTTAGCTTTCAGCTGTTCAACATAATCGTGATGCTGGAATCTCAGTTCTCCTTCTCGCTGTACTGAACCATTTAGATGGAAATGTAACATCTGTACTCGACCCAATAATTCCTTTGAAATTCCCAATAGGACCTCAGCGATATTATCTGCCTCGAACAACCTTTCCCAAGCCACCATAGCCTCTTCTTCTATGCAGAAAACTTCTTGATGCAACCTTAGTTTCAAATCTTCCTCGACGTGGCTTGATTCAATCATCTTCTTCTCCAGATCTAGTTCTCTTGCCAAGGACTTCTCCAACATCCTCAGAATTTGCCTCTGCTGTTCGGCAGTCTGCATTTTTATTTTCGAGTTCAATTGTGAAGAATCACCATTTTCCAAAAGCTCCACACTATTGTCTTTCCCTGTCAAATTGCACGCACAAGGATTAGAACATTCTTTCTCAAATTCCTTTTGTGCCAGAAGGGATAAAAAATTTACCCACATTTGTCCAGGTCCACATTTTCCACTTTAGACCCTGAGGTAAAGTGTTAAATGAGACCCTAAGAACAAGGCAATTGGAAATCATTGTCATGTGATATAATTGTACGATGGTCCAAATTTTGGTACAACTTTTGGGAACCTAATGGGACTTCATGCAGACCAACTTACCGTGTCTAGCACAAACATGCACCTGATCAATTTTTAAGTATGTTTAAAACCAGATATTAATTTTTCATAAAAATGGAAAATGGAACAAAGAAAGAGCTTACAAAGGATCCTCTGGAAATTGGCAGCTTGAACTCTTATTTCTGAAATCTGCTCTAGTGATTCCTTAAGTGATTCTTCAGAATCATTCAACTTTTCTTCCATTACCCTGAAAGCCTCTCCCAAATGCTTGGATGAAGAAATAGTCTCACGAGTATTGAGAATATCTGCTTTAAGAGTAGACAAGATATTATCTAGTTCTATCACCTCTGAATCCAAAATTCCCGATAAGAAATCAAACTCCAGAGCCTTCTCAACAGAACCACTGAAGTCATGCTCTTCCTCTGAAACAAGGGCCTCAAATTCGCTTTCCTTGGTGGCCACATGCATCATAAGTATATTTAAGTTAACCAGCTTCTCTGAAGAACGTGCTATATCCAGTTCAACTCTGGTCAGAACCTCCCCGGCAGTTTCAAGTTCTCGCGTTACCTCTCCACTGGACAAGATCCCATCAACGCTATCTGCCTCTGTCTTTTGCTCAACAGCATTGGCATCTTCCGTGGAAGCAGATGCATCAGGACTGGAATCAGCATCCATTCCACTAGTCCAGCCGTTAGCTGCCTTTACTGCCTGATTGGGGGTGGGGGAAGGAGGGGGGGGGGGGGGGGGGGGGTTTGGTGGTGTTAAGAGGAAAGATCAAGTTATGAACATAAAATTTGGCATCATCACCCTCACCCTCATTCCACTAAAGACTACCCAAATTCATAAATGTCTCCATCTTTTTTTTTTCCCTTTTTTCTGTCTGAATATTCAGGAGCTAAGACCATTCCAATGCCCCTTTCGCCAGGCATAAACTAAACCAACAATCAAGATAAGCACGAAAATTAAAGTTTCTATAAATACATATACGCCCAATACATCGAAACTCATTGCTCATCGATAAAGAAAAACTGTTTCAACATCAAAAACTAGAGCAAACATATAATAACGGATTCGAACGAATAGAATACAAGCTATATGCTTAACACAACATGGTTTCAGTTCGTCGGTGTAATTCGGTTGCCCATCCTACCTCCTCTACGTTCTTGACAGAAGGGGCTTCACATCCTATTCCACGGTCTCAATAGTCCCGCAGATTTTTCTTCCTTCTTCATTTAAATGTGATCTTCCTCGCTCACCGAAAAGCGACTGGGGAATCCTATTTTGTTAAAATCTCAATCGGATGTACCAAGCGTCACCCGTTGGTTCTATACCCGATTCATAACTAGAAGTAACAAAAGCATGACAAAAGAAGGAATGATCAAAGACAGAACTAGTGGGTAGGGAATAGAAAATGACACGACTTTGTTCTTAGAGATTGAGAGGTTCAATGTTCAATCTCCAAACAAAATATGTTTGTCCCCCCAAAATCTTAATCTGCATGGTTGAAAGAGAATCCAGCCTTTAAATAGCCCGGCAAAGCAAGGCTCAAACATGACATTTCCAGCCAGGCATGATGACATTGTCGTTGTTAAAATGAAGTATGAGAAGAGCGCAAGTGTTCGTCTATGCGTACTTCTGTTTGTGTGCATGCCTCTGAGTGTGCACAAACCTTCTTGTGTGTGTATGTCTGCGTGCGTGCACTGCACGCGTATCTCTGTGTTTGACTCGTGTGTGTGAGAGAGGGAATCTTGTACTGCCGATAGGTAGAAGGTGTACATACACATTTGATGGCTAGACAAAAGAGTATGCATATCCGCCTCAACCTAAATAAGCGGAGGAGAGAAAACAGGGATCCAATACATGGCTGGACAAAGTAGTGAATGCCTTGATCACTTGGAATTTCTGTGCCCTTACTCGGCATGAATTTGATGAATCATCCTTGGCAGGAACATGATTGAGAAGAAAGCCAACTGTTGGACAAGAGAACTAGCTTTGCTAGTAAGGAATTCAAGAGTTATAGCTTGATTGGCAAAGTGAGAAGAGTCTCCATGGCTGTAGCAGTATAATGCATTTGCATAGAAAGAAATACTGTGACAGAGCTTTTGCATGAAGAATGCGAAATAGGAATCAAGTATCAATGAAATTGAGATTATGCTGGTTGCATGCAAACATGTAACCTATCTTGGCACATATATCCATGGAGCACTGATAAGTGTAATTGTGCAGCTGAATGGGGGATTCTAGAGGCTAAATCGACGATAAAAATTGAGGACTTAAGGAACAGCATGCAACTGGTTTTGATTACTTAAAGGGTTGTTGTTTACTGACTGTTGTAAAAGGATGCATGGCCCTTATGAGCGTGCACTGATGATTCTTAATACAACCCACTAAAGTACCAAACCTATATTTCGATACCACACGGGAACAATACAAAAGGATGCATGGCCCTTATGAGCATGCAGCGATGATTCTTAATACAACCCACTGAAGCACCAAACCTATATTTCGATACCACATGGGAACAATACCAAACCCAAAGCAACTGCAAATTCTCTCCATGATCACACCAACACCAACAGCGACACATCAACTTCATCTTTTCAATTACCCCACTGCATTTATGATATAGTTCCTTTTTACCGGGTTTATTAGCCATATAAATATACCCACTATGCCACATAAAACAATACAAGCTTGTTGCAAATGAAAAAAAGAAACATTTCACATCTTTACAACCCCAACTCTCACATATGGAAAAAGCCCTGGTCAAGAATTACTGGATATGAAGGATTCAATTACAAGGTAAAAAGAAATTTCCCAAAAACCTATCTCGAGGTTTGTAATAACAGGATTAGAGCACTATAATGCCACTTCTATGTATGAGTGAATGCAGCATTAGGAACTGAAAGAACAAGTAATTGCGGCAGAATGAAAACAGAGATCATAAATCCCGTGATTCATGTATGTGCATATATATATATATATATATATATATATATATATGTATCAGCGTACCTTAATAGGATTTCGCAGGTAGAAACTGGAAAAGGCGTAAAATCTGTTTGTGTGAGTGATCGCCAAATACGGAGGAAACTGATTTCTTGATTATTGCAAGGGGAAGCACGTGAGGTTAAAGCGGTGAGCCGGTTTCGGGGACACGTGCCATGTGAAGGCCGACATTCGTTGGGCCTGTTAGGGATTGAGTTTGTGTCACTATTTTTTTTATTTTTTATTTAGTTGAATCATTGGCTAAAGCTTTTCGTGACCAAAGTAAGCCCATATAGCGTCTCCTTATTTACCTTAGGCTTTCGAATCCCGTGTTATTCTTAAAGTTATAGCTAAAACTTCAACATTTACGTGTTAGCTATTAAAATCTGGAGGGTTACCTACTCGTGCAATTGATAGAAAAGACAAGAGTGGTAGAATCTTCTTTTTAGGTATGAATCATTATCACCATAGGTCGTCGTTCATACCTCTGTGACCACCACTACCACTATTGCGCCTAAAAGTGACATCATCACCACGGAATTGCCCCTCCATCTTCATCACTTCTAGGAGAGAAGTTTGAAAACCTCCCGATTTAATTTCTCCACAACTTGGTTCAATTTCTATACCAACTTACAATATACAAAATTATGTTCAATCCCCCGATTTAATTTCTCCACAGCTTGGTTCAATTTCTATACCAATTGACAATATACAAAATTACGGTTCTGACCATAGCAAAACAAAAAATCTCTTTGACTTGTTTGGATCTGCACCAGTTGAATTTTTGTGAAATCCAATTGAATTGGCCCTCCACCATCATCATACACGCTAGCTAAAACAACCACCACGTCCACCGCTACAATCATCATTGATCAATGTACAACACCACCATCGTAAACAGAATATTCCTTATCAAATGGAGATCTCGTCATCACTCACAATCACTACCACCGAAGACCACAAAAATGAAGAATTATCTTGGTATTTTTGTACTAGTTTGAATCTACAGTTTTACTATGAGGATTTTCATATTTCTTGGGTCATAAGTGGTGGTGAGGTGAAATGCATGTATCGTGTTCAAAGAGGCAGTGACGGTGATGCCTAAGTCGTATTCCACAATGCCCCTTTTGGGGTTGGAGGGGGGGGGTTCTCATTTTTTGGGATAGTAGCAATGGTTACCGCGATTAACAAAAAAAGAAAGATAACGTAAGATGGACTATTAACTTGAGTTGATGGATTTATCCCTCACTTTCATCGTTTGCAATAAAATTTAAACGTCATAGTTTTGAGAGCTGATGTATACACATTGGAGTTTTATTTTAGCTACAATCTTTTAAAAAGGAAAACACAAGATTCAGAGGACAATTAAACATTTCTTTTATTTTTATGTCAGCAGAGATCCTTAACAAAACTTTTCTATGCTTTATTGATGCACTATTTTGTGTTTTAGCAATAAAAACTTGCATTCAAAACTAGAAAGAAGTAGAATGCGCAGATGTTATTTCCTTACTTCCTCCACAATTAGCATGATGCACGTACGAAGCACGTGAACATTAACATATGACAAAATAAGACTTTGGTATCGAAAAATCATAATCACATGTATTAGTCAAACTATGACAATCAATTTCTTGTGTTTCAAGTATACGTGCTAATGTAATTGAAGTGCAAGTTGAAATTGAGATCTATATGCAAAAATATTAAATTAAAAACGTTATGAATCCATCTAAAGAATATCAATAGTCTCCCAACGACCTTCATCTCGCACAACTTCTTTAGAACGTAAAAAGGTGTACGCGATTTTATGTCAATGTTGGCTCACTTCCCTATCATGGTCTTACCGATCCCATTCTTTTGAAGTAAAACAGTTGATGCATTTCGTCTAAACTAAAAAGTTTAAAGGTTAACAATAAAAAAATTAGTATTCATCTTGATGCTAGCATCCGTATATTCGTGATTTTTTTACTTTAACTTTCAATCATTTTTTATTCCTTTTTGGTATTTATATCTATTCTATGGTCCAACTTGTAGAACACGATAGTTGCCTGAATGTATCAAACTAGTCCTTACTCACCTTATTTTATAAAATATTTTTTGTACTTAATTTTATAAAGATCTCGTTATAAGATTAGTATTTAATACATGTAATGTTTAGGAATCACGCAGTGAAAAGTTAATAACTTCTAACTCACAAAACATAAAAAATGCCTAACTAAATGCGAATACACGACCAATTTTTAGAATTAATAATGTTATTAGAGATTTTCTTGTTTAACGAAGAAGGATCATGCATTGTAGACTACACACGAACCATGCTATCAGGAGCTTCCAACCCCATTGTTGTAATGTTTTTTCGTTTTAGAATGCTTTAGTGGTATTTTCTTAACCACTCTTGTTACCGATTATACTGGTAAGTGATGAATCATTTACTCTCGTGTTGATATGGTGGTAAATGTAATGGCAATTATAGAAAGATGCAGTACTAAAAGGTAAAGCAAATAAAAACAAAAAGCAATGGCTTGTACTGTTGATATCAATTTAATTCGTTCTTTTCTTTTTTCAATATCATTAAAAATGGTATAGAGATTAACTTTTTATTTTTAAAGTTAATTTTGTATTGCAATACGTGGAACCGTCTATTCATGTAGTATCCAATTAGAGATATATAAACGGATAATGGTATTACACATAATGACAAATAATAAGTGAAGTCACAATAGCTTACCCCAGTCAAAGATGAAATGTGTTATTTGCTTATTGTAAAGGTAAAATGTGCTTGACAAATGTTCATAAACATACTGTGAGACTCGTGTGTAAAGGAAATGATAGTAATCTCCTTTATTCTTTATTTTTAACACTCATGTTTTAGAAAAATGAAAGAGTTGTAGTCACCCTTAATTAGAAAGTTGTGCCAATACTTGATCAATTATTAATATGAAAGAAGTAATTTTTAGTTTTTATTAGGGTATAATGGTTCACAAAATAATTTTCAATTCTAGCCACAAACATTAATCATTAGGAAGCTGGTGAGAATATAACGATCAAAAAGAAAAAAAAAGTTAAGTTGCTCTATATTTTAAAAGTTTGGGTTAGAGAATTACTAATATTTGCATGAGCAGACCTAACACACACACACAAAAACGTATGTATATAGACATAACAAATATAATATCGTTTGATAACATAATTAAGCACTTAAAACTTAAAATTTTCAATGATTTTTCAATTACGTACGTTTGATAACGCTAAACCTTGTATCACTTAAAAAATTAATTCTTACAAAAAAATATACTAAAATTTTAAGTTAGGGTAGACTTACTTAATGCTGATCACTTAATTTTAAGTGAGATGGTTAAAATTATTTAACATATTTATACATAAAAAATAATAATTTTCACCATGATATCGCCTCAATTAACTTGCTGACAACACCGCCTCCACCACAATATAACCACCACTACCACCGCAACAACCATTATTTCCTTTTGCTACCACCACCACAATTACAGCGACCTAGCCACTATCACTACCACCACCGACACCACCACAAGGACACCGTCACCTCCACCATACCGTTTCTATTGTCACTACGTCAATTTTTGCCAAAATCATCTAAAGATCCACCACATTATTACCACTGCCATGACCACCATGTCGGCGTCTATTGCTATTATCACAATTACCAACATCACGTCTTCACGCACCATTAATGCTACCATTGACACCTTTTTTTCGCCGCCACCACCACCACTACTACTCCACCGTTATTGCCACCACCACTTCCAACACGATTTTAGCTCCCCTAAAAAAGTTATAAAGTACATAAACAAATGCATAATTTTAGTAAAAATTGATAAATTTGTAAATAAGTAATTTTCAGACATATGCTTTTGATTTATCAAACATGTTAACTTATTTTCAGTAAAAATTTAGTCGCTTAAAGTTTTCAATTTTATGAATCCAGCTCTTAACTTTTTCAGCACTTAAAATTCCGTTTTATTAAAGAGCCCCTTAATGCCAAATAAAGGAAAGTTGAAGGAAAGATTAAGCATTTTCAGTGTTCTAATCTTTTTTGGTTTGTTGAATCGTGTTACCAAATTTTCATTGTTAATATAAAAGGCTGAACCAATTATCCATTAAGACAACATTATAGTAAATTTCATCTATCCTAAAAGAAAATCGTTATAATCTGATAGTCATTTTGAGAAAAGTTAATTGCTCTATTTATGTCATGGATACAATCATCAAAATCTTGCATGTTTTAATCTATGTAAAATATCAAGTTATGAATGAAAATAAACATACATTCATCTATTGATGATATATTGTTTGAGACATCCATGAGTTAATTGTAGCATTTATAGCGGTGGAAAAAATGGACTTTTTAGAAGAATGTAAATCTTAATGTTAACTGTGTTTTGGATGGCAGGTAGTAAAATAAAAGAAGATATTGCGGTTTAAAAAATAATTTTCAAAGATATATTTAGTATAAATAAGCATTTGAATTTCCATATGAGTTGTCCGTTCGAGAATTGAATTTTATGTTATTGTCAAATTTAGACTATGCATTAGCCAATGCCAATAAATAAATGAAAAGGCTCAATTAGTGGACTAAAACACGTCATTGGCTGCTAATCCATTGGAGTTGCGTAGTAATGAGTGTCACCATCACTGTCACTACTGGTCTTACACGCAGAGTCATCCCCACCAATTTTATCATTTATTGTCTTCATTTCTATGTGTTTGAGTTTTTAGACACTTTCAAATTATATTTTCAATAATGTCTATTTCAAACAATATTCAACTATGTAAAATGTTAGTCTTTACAGACATTAGAAAAAAAAATACACAAAAGAATACGCACAAAAGCTGGCAAGCTTCATTGTAGACCTCCGTAAAAGATGTTTGCATAATGTTATCTTGTATATTCGACAGTGGTAAAAAACGTACACAAAATTTTTCAATAACTCAATGCCCCTAATTTACAATAAAGATGTACCATACGAAACTCGTACACAAAAATTTTTTTCTAATAACCCAACTGCCCCTAAATTTTTTTACCAATAAAGATGCTCATCATACGATTGTCTCGTTAGACAATCGTAAACAAAGTTATTCGATAAAAAGGAGGAGACTCAGTCACCTCCTTTTTCTTACCTTATAATAATGGAAACATAAGGTGAAAAGGAAGTTATATTTACCAATAGATTAAAGTTGTTGCCTAGATTCGTGGTTAAGAAGCCTACATCAGCAACTCCACAGCTGTCACAGCCTTAACCTCATGAGTATTATTTTAGGGTTCTTAATGACTCATTCGATTTGGTGTTAGTGGTGTTCATTAATTGTTAGTAAATGCTTAACTATGATTAGAACACAACTAATTAATGGACCACGTCGGATGACAACAAAGAAGACTTTATATTAGTTCTGAAATTCTGCTTCTTGTGGCCTTTTTTTTTTCTTTTTTTTTTGTTGGATAAGACATTGGCGTGAATTTTCTCATGTAATTTTTCTCAATTGCGGAGAAATTAAGATATTTAAAACCTCGGTCTTTTTTTTTTTTAAATGACAAAATGTATCACTGCCTACACACTTACTAATCAACAAATTTAAGTTCTAAGTTTAGTGAGGTTTTCGGTCTGGTATTCACCATCATTTTTTATGATCCTTCCTGCTCCTTTAATGAATACTTTATTTCCTTTTTACGTATGCAACTGAATGTAATTAAATGGGTATCTTGAAACTTCTTATATCCCTCATGGCAGGATAGCCACCCCAATTTCCTACACCTTATATATTTTGTAACCAAAGTATATGCCGATTACTTACATTCTTTTTAAACCAACAGAAAATAGTGACACAAAGTAAACAATAAAGCTCAAACTAGAGTAAGAAAAGCTCAAATTTGAGCAATACATTCTTCTTAGAACTAGTGACGCAGTCAAAAACTCTAATTCTGCTTCTTATTTCATTCCGTGTCATCTACAACTTTATGCATTATAACGAATAAAAAATTACAGTTTCAAATTCGATACAGTTTGATTTAAGCACTCTTCGTTCACTATCTTATAACTAAAAATTAGTTTTTGCGATTGAATTAATTGATGTCACAACTAGGAGGAGTGGCGGTTGAAAAAATATTTCTTATCAAATTTAGGAATTATATTCCAGCTTTATTTATTGCTAAGAAGTAATTTGTGGTTTCCTTCATGTTTCCCTCCGGAGTGCAACATGAACTTGGGTTTAATCAGGGCTTTTACCACCTTCAGGACAAACCCAATTGATTGACAAGCACGTTTGTGGACGTCTTTCCAAAGACCCAAAAATTGAAAAAGCACGCCTCAAAAAAAAAAAAGTTAAACAATCCCTAATAATTGAACGTTCGACCAGAAAACAACAGTAATCACAGTAATTCCACCAGATTCCAAGTCTTCGTTCACATTTTCAGCGCGTGATGAACGAACAGAATTGTACGAATTATTGCGTACAGCCATCTCTTTCTTGTTCTTTATATACTCACAGCCAAAGCCCATTAATTATTGATCCAGCAGAAGTAATATTCTCCCGTTCTTTGTCTCTTTGATATCAGGGTTTTCGTTGGATTCGAATCCCTGTCGGGATTATCTCATTTCTGGGTTTCGAATTCCATCTTTTATCATCCAGTTCGAGCTTAATTTTTTATCGGTTTCAAGAATTCAGGTAAGATTCTCAAATTTTCATTGCTCTTATCAATTTGGTATGTTCATTTATTGGAATCAGATTCCTTTTCTCTCATTAGAATCTTGAAATTGGTAAATCTTTATCATTGTCCTGATCAATTGCTTCTGTTATTCAAATGTTCAGAACCCTATTTATATCCGGGGTTTTATAATTTTCTTGAAAAAATCTTTACTTGGTACACTTTAGGCGCACTTCAGGTTGTTCTTTAACTTATCCTACGATCATAAAGAATCTATATTTTGTATGCAGCAGCCGAATTAGTTAATCTAACCTTTGCTTCTTTTTTTCAATTTCATCTCACATGTATATCACATAGGCTGGAAATGCAAGTGTGATCTGAAGTTGAAGAATAATTATTTTTGGTACTATCACTAAATTTTGGAGCTAATTTGTTTTTTTTTTTAATTCGTTGGTACAGATTATTCTTGTAATAAGTTCTTGACATTTGAGCTGCTTCACATACATTCCATATTATTTGATTCTTTACTTCGAGGGTTACGTCCAAGATGACAATTAAAACCATTGAACCAACAAAAGAGAGGAAGTCGCGGTCCTCGACGAAGAGCAAGCGTGATGTAGTTGACGAGAAATCGCCTTTATTACCCACCAAGCAACAAGAGGATGATGGTGGGTTTGATGAGTTCAATGGGGCTTCTTTTACTGGGGCAGTGTTTAATTTGTCAACCACGGTTGTTGGTGCCGGTATCATGGCCTTGCCTGCAACTATGAAAGTGTTAGGGCTTGGTCCTGGGATTGCCATGATCATCTTTATGGCGTTCCTGACGGAGGCCTCGATTGAGATGTTGCTTAGGTTTAGCAGGGCTGGACGATCGGTTTCTTATGGAGGTGTTATGCAGGATGCCTTTGGAAAGTATGGCAGGATGTTGCTGCAAGTATGTGTTCTAGTCAACAATATTGGTGTACTCATCGTGTACATGATTATCATAGGTATGGCTTGTTTCTAATGTTCATTCTTATAGTGTTCCGTTATGTAAATTGTGTTTTTCCTGCATATTAACGTGTCCGGTTTACAAGGACTCTTTATCCTACTATAATAAAATCCCTCAGACTTGCAGCACTGCGCATACCTCTACAGTTTGTTTGGCTTTTAATTTGCACCATGTCCTTAGGTGATGTGCTATCTGGAACTACTTCAAGTGGAGTTCACCATGCTGGTGTCCTGGAGGGGTGGTTTGGAGTGCACTGGTGGAATGGGCGTTTCTTCATTCTTCTCGTCACAACTTTTGGGGTATTTGCTCCATTGGCAAGCTTAAAGCGCATCGGTTAGTCTTTTCTTCAAATTTGTCAAGAACTAGGAAGATCATAATATCTAATAGCTTCTTTACTGCGTAGTAATGGTTTATCCACACATATGTACTTCAAACTAAATAATTTGGATTTTCATCTCAGTTGATTTATTTGTTCCGATGCTTAGTTGTGCTTTCCGGTTTAGTCTATTTTCTTGCAGCGTCTTCTTTGATACTACTGTTTCTTGAATGTACCTTTACCTGCCTCTGAATTTAAGGTGATACGTAGCAGTAGATTTGCAAGACCTAGGTAGTTTGCTGTGTTTTTTTTAAGACACATGCTTATTCCATGATTTTTGCTCACTCATTTTATTCAATAATTTGTGACCTTACGATGATGTCAGTTTTTTGTCTAGCTATAATTCAGAATGAGAAAGTCCTATGTTGCGTTTTACCTTTTAAAGAATTCACCATTGCTATTCATCTATATACCTTTTGTTTTTTTATTACTGGGATCTTTAATAATTCATACTCGCTTCTTGTTGTGGTCTGCCATTTGTTCATGGTGTGGATTTTTATTATATCTACCCTTGATTTGGTGACTATGTGAACCTTTTCTGTGGTGCAGATTCGTTGAGATATACATCTGCTTTATCAGTGGCCCTGGCAGTTGTCTTCCTTGTTATAACTGCAGGAATCACAATTTTCAAGTTGATAAGTGGAAATATATTGATGCCTCGGTTTCTTCCTAACATAACTGATTTGACATCGCTCTTCAAGCTCTTCACTGTAGTCCCTGTGCTTGTCACTGCGTACATCTGCCACTACAATGGTAGGCCCATCAGTGATTTACTATAGTTTTCTATCTTCAGATACTCTGACCCGGCTATTTAAAATTATGGCAGTGGTGGCATGTTTTATTAGTGGCTTTTTTGCGATGGTTGCAAGTTTGATAACCTCTTCTTATTTGACGGTAAATCTTAACGAAAGGACTCTTTTAAGAGAAGGACTGAAACTTTTTGGGGTGGAGGAAATATCAACTTTAGTTTTGACAAGACCAAGTACAAAGTATGCGAAGTCTTGCTTGCTTTTCTACCAACCCTACTTACTCAGCTCAATTATCATGTTTCAACCTGGTTACAACTGCAGCGGATGCAATCCAATTTGAATGCTAAGTTGATATAATTCTTTTCAACCTTTACCAATGTCTCGCATGCAAAATATGCAAAAAAAATATGTTTTTATTTATTTCACCGACAACGGTTAGAAGATGATTTGAGAAGACATCTGTTCACTAGCCAGGGTGAAGTGAGGTTCTGTGAAGTTACTTGGCAATCAGATCGGTATAGTTGACTGCAGCGATTGTCTTTATATTCTCTCGGTTTTTCTTTTTAGCACTCTGACTTAATCCTTTTCTGATTGGTTCCGTTTTTTTACATTTCCTGAGTGCTGCTTTCATAGTAAAAAGAAGTTGCATGCCTTGGTTGCACATCAACTTCAGCAGCCTGGCCTCGAATCTTAGTCATGTAGTTTTGCAATTTAAGTTGGAAGTTTAAACACTGCAAGGGCTGACTTTTATGCAAACATCAAAATTCTGCAGTTCATACAATAGACAACGAACTTGAAGACACCACGCAGATAAAAGCGGTTGTGCGAACGTCGCTTACTCTCTGCTCAACTGTCTATGTAATGACAAGCATTTTTGGGTTCCTCTTATTTGGTGATGCAACTCTGGACGATGTGCTCGCTAACTTCGACACGAATCTTGGTATTCCATATAGCTCCTTGCTTAATGACGCCGTTCGTGTCAGCTATGCTGCCCACTTGATGCTCGTCTTTCCCATTGTTTTCTATCCGTTGAGATTGAACTTGGACGGGCTCCTCTTCCCGTCTGCCAGGCCTTTGGTTTCAGATAACTTGAGGTTTGCATTGCTCAGCATAGGGCTCATTTGTGTCACTTTTTTGGGGGCAAATTTCATACCCAGCATCTGGGATGCTTTCCAGTTCACTGGAGCAACTGCTGCTGTTTGCATTGGTTTCATCTTTCCAGCTGCGGTGACCCTTGGGTAAGTTGCATTGTTCTTTCTGTAGCTTAATACTCGTTTATAATATTGTATTTGCTTTGCAGGCATGGTTTCATATGTAGTCTTGGTATTTATGATACTTATCGAAAAGCATATAAATGGGTGATATTGTATAGAAGGAAATATAACCAGCCTATGCCTAGAACTATACTTCCTTTTTATTTGTTAATTTCATATTGAGGTAACGACATTCTGGAAAAGCTTCATCAAGATGGTTGTCATCTTGCTAGTATTGATTAATGGGCCCGATCTGTCTACTTTATGTAACAGTGATTTCAGCATCTAAATGATAGTATCAGCATGATGAGCTTACTGTTTTGCACCGATGTGTTTTGTAATTATAAATTTGCAGCATTCAAGTTTTGAAACTTGAGGGCCTGAATGCTTCTACTGGACCCAGTGTCTAGGCCAGTTGAAATTTTTTCACTTGGCAAGTGAAGCTGCCTCAACTATAGCTGACATTTAGTAGTTGGTCTGCATCAGCTGAGGGGCTAAATTTTTAATAAAGTTCTGTGCATTCTGTCCTGATAAATACGCATTTAAGCTGCTGTTGCCTGATGTTTTCTTCAAGCTGCACAAGGGTCAGAAGACCATGTCCCTTTATGGAAATTGGTTTATATCCTCGATGATATAACCATGAGGAAAAATCCAATTCTAGACACGCCTTGATCATTCATGGCCCGTACTTTTGATTTGGATAACCGACACTCAATGTCAATGTTCATGTATCATATCTCAAACACATTTCCTTGGCGTTTCAGGGATCGTCATGGCATAGCAACAAAGAAGGACAAGATCTTGTGCATTTTCATGATTGTCCTTGCCGTCTTCTCAAACCTAGTGGCCATATATAGTGATGCCTATGCCTTGTTCAAGAAGGGTGAATCAAAACATGAATGATCCATCCTACTGGCTGGCATGGAAGCATTTCCATCATATCGATCGAGACACACCGTGAAGGCTATTGCATGTATTATGAATCAGGTTTTCTCCGAAAGACCGAGTCAAAAGTTTCATAAGACAGTCATTCTGCTCAATTTTTAAAGTTGAGCTCCTTTGCTGAAATTGTAGAAAGGACTTGTTTGCATTATGGACTTCTGTAACCATTACTTTGTATGAATTTTTTGTTGCAGTGTTTACTGTTAGATAGTTTCCTGGTGGACTGTAGTAATGACCGAAGTTAATAGCATATATATGTAGATATATTTACGTATATACACGTATTATGTGTTCTAGATATATTGAATATGTCAAGGGAAGATGGTATTTGCGCTCCACTTTTTCATAAAAAGATAGTACACATCAATACCCTTAGAGATGTCAAAAGGGCCGGGCGGCCCGCGACCCGGCCCGGCCCGTTTTTGGCCCGGGATGGCCAGGCCGAGGTTTCATCCAACAAAGCCCGGGCCAGGCCTGAAAAAGTCCGGGTTTTGGCCCGGCCCGAACCTAGCCTAAAATCAGGCCCGAAATTGGCCATGACGCGGTTCCAGGTTCCTCCATGAGTGCACCGCCTACCAGCGTTGCGACCTCAGCCTCGACGCCATCGTCTCCCGCAGCGCCGACCTCCAGCACCACCTCTCCTCCTCTGCTCCGCCAACGTCCTCCACCTCGTCAAGTTTGAATCTGACCTCGTCCTGTCCAACGTCGAATCCACCTCCGATCTCGCCAACAACGTCAGCCTTAAGGTCTGCAAGCTTGACCTCGCCCAATCGCTCGTCTCCCACACCCTCCTCCGCATCGACGCCATCGTCGAGTGCACCGCCTGCATCGACAGTGTCAAAAAACCCTAGCCTCGAAGACTTCGAATCCGCCGCTACATTCGTCCAGACGTTCCTCCAAATCAACTCCAAGTACAAGGATTCCGCTTCAGATCAGAGAGAGCAGCTCTTGGCCTCAAAGAAACAGCTCGAGTCAATGTCGATCGTTCAGAAAAGGCTGTTTACGGCCGTCGATCAGCGCGACCACGCGACGATCCTGCAGTTCGTGAGGGTGTACCCTCCCCTACGTTTGGAGGAGGTGAGGCTGTACCCTCCCCTACGTTTGGAGGAGGAAGGGCTCCAAGCTTACATCTTCATCTGTGGGCCCAAAAAAAATTGGATTGGGCCCTGGCACGACCCAAGCCTGGCCCTAAATATTGGGCCTAGGGCCAGGGCTTGGACTAGGCCCATATATCCCAGATTTCAGGCCCTGCCTGCCTGTTTTTCATTCGTGTGGCCCCGCTACAGCCCGTTTTCTTTGGAGGCCCGCTGGCCTGGGCCGGGCCGGCCCATTGACATCTCTACCCTCAGCTTTCATTGTATTGTGGGTTAATGGACAAAACCTACCTTACAATATGGCAGAGGTAACACCTCAACAAACCAAAAGAGCATTTTCTTTACATCAACATGCGTTGCTTTTAAGCGGAAGTTTCCTTTCCTTTAGACTTGATGAAAAAAATTTGGATTTGCCAAAATCTCCCTCAATGTAGT
Organism: Escallonia herrerae; assembly: GCA_033070095.1. NCBI lineage: Eukaryota > Viridiplantae > Streptophyta > Magnoliopsida > Escalloniales > Escalloniaceae > Escallonia > Escallonia herrerae. The sequence continues at coordinate 68,876 of JAVXUP010001381.1, forward strand.
GAGATAATTTTTTGGTCATATGGTCTTCACTCAGAGGGTAATTGACTAAATTTATCTCAGCATGTGACAGATTTGCGGATTAACACCCTCACAAACGATAGCATTTTTTTTTTTTCATCCTAATGCCTTATCTCTAGGGTTTAATTTTGTGGATACACCACCTACCAATTATGGCCACCACCATCATCTGAAGACCGCCACCACGAGAAAATCATCAAGATATGGACGTCTATGTCTCCTAGACAACCATGAAAATTTTCTGGAATATAAGTCCCAATTTTCAAGCCTTACTCTAAATCCAAACTTCACAGCAAATCAAGTTTTTCCCATATTGTGATTCAAAGGTCATCTTGAGGTGCAATCATGGTGTCTTAAGATGTGTGCGCGTTGAATTAAGTTGAGAAATATTATTTTTTCTCCTTTCTCCAGGTATACATATGTCCGTTGCAAAATTATCCCCAAACATCTCAGTTGCATCTTCTTATTCTTGAATTAATTTACCTGACTAAATTGTGTATGATGGGGCATTTCCTTCTAAAGGATCCAGAGGTTGGGGATAATCTTGGTCAACTCACTTAATTGAAGGGTAAGGAAATGCCTTTGCAACCGTAAGGATGCATTTCATCCCGTTTATCAGTGTGCCATGGTTAGATATCATCAGAGTTTAATAAGACGGTACAAAAGATAAATTTACCAACGAAGATGATATTTCAGAACGCCCATTCCAAAGAAGGATATGGATTACCATATTTCCAAAAATTAATTGTATCGAAACATCGTTCAAATGGTCAAAATGCTACAACAATATACATTGCTAACAAAGCTAACGATGCAGAACAAGATATGAACTATTTGCTTGTGCAGAGGGAGCCAGGTGAACTCTAGATACTACAACCAAAAAGTTTCAACAGACTACATACCGCAACAAAGCTACTCTTGAGGATGTTGTACAGGTTAACTATGTACAAGACAGTGACTAGATCTTCCAGCATTTTGTCTATCAAAATACACGAGCAGGGGAAGCACGAACATACAGTTTATGGGTTTCCAATGCTCGTCACAAAAGGGACCAGTCTTCTGTAATCTCTTCTCCTCCCAAGTGCACAGCTGTCGAGCACCCGCCCAAGGATCAGACGAGTATTCTGCAAAGACAACTCTCTAGGTGACATCCCAGATTCAGTTGCACTGCCTTGTGCCGTTGGTGTGGACACTGCCCCAAACCCCAGGCCCATTGCGTATTGCAATGGCCCACTCCGAGCCTTAAATGATGTCTGAGGAGCAAGCATCTTCTCATCTGTTCCCCCAAGCCCATTCTCAAATGACCCAGGATCGAGTGGATGGGACCCTGGCAAAGAGCTACAGCTCTGCAAGAGGGCTTCCAATACGCTAAGTGCCTCCCAGCACAAAGTGCTCTCCACCAGCTGGGACACAATTGCATACATATGGGGGCTCTGAGCAGCATCCATGGGAGTATGCTGGAGCAATGCCTTCAGCATGAGAAGTATCACTCGCTGATATTCAACAGGTCCTTTCTCTAGAAGCCTTAGAAGGTGCCCGAATGCCAGAGCTGAGTGCTTGGGGAACCATTCGTTGCACAAAAGTGGCGAGACACAAGCGAGCAAATTGTCTATGCTCTTTATCTCACCACGGGAGTATGATATAAAAACGATTGCTAGTTCATCCAATGACTTGGCCCTACACCATATTGCAATATTGGCTGCAACAGAGCAAGCCTTTTGGTACTGCTGCTGGAGTGGTGAAGCAGGCCCCACCACTGCATCTTGGCTTAACTGCAGGCAGAGCCAAGGAAGCAAACCTGTAATGTGCATCAAGAGTCGTGTTTCTGTGTCCCCAAAGATTGAATCACAAGAGTGAACCGTAATCCGTGAGAGAACCTCTATAGAGACACCATGACTTACGGTTGACATGAGTCCTTTTAGCACAAGAGGCTGCACTCCTTCAAAGGCTGGCACCTTCCCACTGGATGACGCCGGCTCGCTCCTTGAATCCATCCGTTGAAAGTCAGTACCGTCAGAAACAGTGGTATCAAGCTCATCCCGTGGCATGCTCGAGAGAAGCACATTTTCAGTTGTTCTGTCCCGAAAAGATAGACGGTCTATCACACGAGAGAAGAGCTCGAGTACCTGGCAGTAAACATGAACGAAGTCTGTGTGCATCAAGGCGACACAGCCCCAGAATAGCTGAGGGTAAAGGATCACCTTCTCGGGTTCCATATTCTCCACCATCACTTGCAATGTCAAAAGAATTTCCATAATGAAGCCCAAGACTGCTGGTACAGGATTTCCTAGACATCTATGAATGCAGCGTAGAAGTGATACACTTGCATCGCTGGTGACTCGGGGCCGCAATGATCGATAAATCTGGTGCGAGCGGCAGGCAAGGTGTCTTGATGTGCACTCCATAGCCCATTTGAGTGCCTCTGCTCCCCAAGTCTCCCGGAGATCTCCTTGAAAGAAGATTGCATCTACCATGCTCTGCACAAGGGCAGACAAGAGTGCTGCACTTGGCAACTCAGTCCTTACAACTGTGGGATCCTCATTCTCCCACATCATGCTCCCTCGCTTTGACTGGACATACTTGATCAGGCTTACAACCTGTTGCTTATTCTCCCCATCACTATTTTCAACCTCATACAACTCCAGGTGCCGTCCTGCAAGGGAATATAGAAGATTAACAAGTAGATGCTGGCAGTGCTCCAGCACAATATCTTCCGAACTATCCATTGAAACAAATGTGACGTGAAAGAGCAAAGGCAAGTGCTCCCGAAAATCCTCATCATTTTCATATGCAATTTCTGCAAGTAGAATCAGTGCTATATCTGCATGAGTTAGTGAATGTTGCTGATGCCCCTGTAGTGCCGATTGCAGTTCTTTAGCACTAACACCATTCATCCCAACTCCTGAATGCAACCCATCTTCCCCAGAATTTGGAGTGTCAATGAGGTAGTCTCCACTGTCTCGAGAAACATGGCGGCTTCGCAAGCTCCCCGTTGAACTTCGGACACCCATTAACGGGCCTGACATGTTTACTAAAGCTGGAAGGAGTTGGCCTGACCTCCCGGCTGTTACAGGAGCAATGTTCAACTCGGGAGGCATTGGACTCAATGGGCCAGAAGCACTTCGGCCTCCCACAGCTGCTGTTCTCCAGCTCAAGCTTCCACTGGTGTTCCTAAGTGGACCATCAAGCGATCCCCGAACAAGCAAGGGTGACATATGAGGCTGGCTGTCTACAACAGACGATATTTGAGCAACTGCAGGTCCCTGAGAGAATTCCAGCACAAAATTTCCATTGGCATCACCCTTGTTAGCGGTGGGTCTGAGTGGCTCTATGCTATCTTCAAGCATTCTCTGAGCCAATTGGTAAACCAAGTGATCAATTGTACGTTGCGGACATATCCGAGCCAGATATAAGCTTACCCGTTTAGCAACTGAGAAGTATGTCGCAAAAGCACCACTTATTTCTGCCGAAGCATTCGAATCACAATCCTCAATACCTTTTGTGATTAAGAAATCGAGAACTGGGCTGATGTTCCCGGGCTTGCTAGCGATTGTGCTCCAAAGCTTCTCAATTTCATCAGGAAACTGGTCACCATGTCGCCACGTCACATAGTAAAGGCTTTTCAACAATCTCTCGCTCCAGCCAGAGTCCTTGAGTTTCCAAAAGTTCAGATTTTCAATCCATGGAGCCATGCATGTTAGAACCTGATGCTGAGCAATTATGTCAACAGCATCAAGTTGCCTCTGCATTATCTCCTCGCAAAGAAGCTGGCTCAACTCAGGATGATCTTTTGCAAGTTTGCATGAGAGCTTATATTGGAACTGTTGATAGGAGTCGGGAAGGTTGCCAACAACAGCAGCTTGATAACTTCCTGAAACTTCGATGCCATCCTCAGCCCATTCACGTACGGAAAGCGTCTCAAGCATCTGAAGGGCATCATCGCGGATTTGTCTAGATGGGTCCACCACTTTGTAGAGGATCAGGCTCAACAGTCTCTGAATTTCACATTTTGGTATCTCTTGACGCATATAGACTTCAGCCAGCACACTAAAGTAGCCGTCGGCTATAGCAGCATCAGAGTAGTAACACTGAGCAACAATACAAAGTTACCAGGGATGCAGATGTATAACTATTATGAATTACTGGAAGGACAACAAAAAACATATTGGCATGCAAGTATTGCAGACCATGCGGGTTCATCATATGCCAATAGAGCTAACTAGAAAAGGTTTTCACACAGGTTCAAGTAAAACATATTACCTGATCAATGCAAGCCGGAAACAGGTCCAAATTTGTTAGAAGTAGATTCTTTAAAGCCATCTTTGCAAGAGAAACTCGGAGGTGTCCGCCCCGATGCTTGTCACGTCCAGTTTCTCCTCGCCTACCTTCTCCTGTGTACTTCGAGTAAGACGGAGTTCTTGGATCGGCTGGCGAATAGCCAAATGGAGCCCTAGGTGTAGGCTCAACGAACAAACTGTTGATCCAAGATATTACCCTGCCACTCATTTTTCTTGCATTGTCATCAAAGCAAGGCCCATATAATAGTGAAGCCATAGCATTCATGGAAGCCCACTGAATTGCTTCAACTTGTTCACCTACTTCTTTGTCGAAAGAAAGTTTGTCTATAGAATCTTTTGACCGAGTATGCTGTGTAGACTTGTAACGTTCAACTTCACGTCGATAATCGCTTACACCATCCTGGCTCCATGTACTACCTGTGTCATCACACCACGAGATAAGAAGATCAAACAATCGCTTTCTAGTTCTGACATCAAATTTCTCTGACTTTGACTCGATAAATTCAGGGGCCAATGATCTTAGAACAGAAGCAAGTGCATAGCGGAGAGGCTGCATTTCTTGAAAGTTCTCGGCTGGTGCTGTTAAGATCTGTCTGGCTGTTTCTTCGATGAACTTCAGATAATGAAGCCGAAAAACTGGCTTACGGCCTAGCATGCCAGGCCAGATATTCTCTGCAACAGTACGGTATATATTTGCAATGTGGATACGAAGTTCATCGCGACGAGACTTTTGACTCTGCATTGATACGAGTTAAATTTTCTGTAAGTTTGTTTTATTGGGAAAAATTGATTATCATGTATAAAATTGAATGTCTCCTAACATGTCATGTCCCTGAATGAAAGAACAAACAATAAATATATACATGATACCAATCAACATTCATGAAATGAACTATGAAGTGACAATGGCAGTTAATATCAAGAGAAATTTTTTTGTCATTTCTTATGGGCTACCTATGCATGGTTGCAATAGATAAATTGTGCAGGTTGGAGCACCCAAGTGCAAGCAAGTACAGGGCAACCAGACAGAGTGCTACCTGGTCCTCGCTACACCTTGTCTAGACTCTAGACAATCAAAGCATGCTGAAACATCAATATATCATTGACGTGTGGCCTCATAAATCTCACAATGTTATTCCTAAGAACTTAGGTAAAGTTAAAAGCGATAAATACATCTATTCTTCTATTGAAAAATTCTACCAATGCGTTTGGGGTACTTGCATAACCTGATCTTACCATTTTGGTATACCTATTCAGCTGAGCTAAGCAAATGGATGTACACTATAAACGCCTCCAACACATGCCCCCTTCCCCAACACACACCTAAAAGTTAGGTTAACTACAACAGTGTCCAATAGTGTCCCTGACGTTAGGGTGAAATTACAATCAAGGACACTAAAAAGGTTTCAAAAAATAACACACCGTGACCAAGAAACATTAAAAAGGTAACACTTGTGTCCATACGTCAGGGTTCCGTCTAAAAAGTGTACTTCTTTTATGATATCATTATTACGTATTCCCAAAATGGCAATACTGTCCTGCCCTTGTATTGTATATACTGAATACTTTTTAAAATTTTCAAATTAGGGTTTTTAAACCCTAAATTGAAAATTAGGGTTTTGAAACGCCAATTTGAAAATTAGATGACAGATGATAAATCATGAAATCACTGGGCAACCTGCCTATGGAAGGTCTCTAGCTCCTGTTTTGACTTGTGGCCTCACGAGCGGTGTCCATAGAATGCACCTGCTTGCGATGAACGCTCAAAAGGGAACGGCCCAAACTCGTAAAGGATGCTGCTGCTGCTGAGCCTTGGTACTCGGTTGCTGACATTTCTTACATGAACAAAAACTCAAAGATATTTTTTTTTTCCTCTCAGAATCGGCAAAGCAAATACCCAATTGGATATGAAAAGAGGGAATTTCCCAGATGAAATCCCTAGAAGACAAATGGGTTGAAGAACTGGGACAAGATAAACAAACCCTTCACAGAACGATTGCAATCAAGACGAAGAACCCCAGAAAGAGAACAATTCACAATGGCAGAAAAATGACTTGAAAATTAGGCGATTTCTCAAAATGGGTGCACAAGAAATAGAACAAAACCTGTCCAAAAAGAAAACTGATTGTTTCAGATGCCAAATGACGATCAAAACAAAACCCAGATGGAGAACAACCAAATTGAGTGAGGGGGGGCTGCAGCACTGCGGCGGGGTTGGGCGAGGAAGGGGGCTGCAAGGGGTGGGTTGACGGAGGTGGCTGCTGACGGGGTGGATGGAGGGAAGTCTTGGTGTCCGGTGCTGTGGTGTGGGATGGTGTTGGCTAATTGTCACGGTGGTGGTTGTGGGCTTGCAGTGGTTTGGAGTTTGGAGGTTGATGAAGGTAGTGCGGTGGTGGGGCTTGGAGGTTGATGATGGTGGCGCGGTGGAGGTGGTGCCGGTGCCGGGGCCGTGCGGGTGTGCTGGTGGTGGAAAGTTCTGAAGAGGAAGAAGAGAGGTAACCCTTCAATGGGCAAATTAGGAACCGTAATCTTAGTTAGGGCTAATCTGGTCTTTTTGTGTAAACCGTTATGTATTTTGGTGTTCTGTTTGGTCAGCGGACATAAGTGCTCATTTCCCAAGCTAATGGACACGCCTATATTTCCACCATAACCTTGGGAATACTGTTGTAATTAACCATAAAAGTTAAAATACAAGAAAAAAGCAGGCAAGAAAAACTAAAATCTTGACTTCGGGGAACAGTAGCCATCAAATATACCTTCCATTTTGGTTTTGCCTCCGTCTCCAAAGATACCTCATCAATGAAAGATGCAAGTTCACCAAACATGATTTCACACACTTCCAGATGTGAATGGCCAAGAGCCATAGTGGCTGCATGCTGGAAAAGAAGAAATGAACCAACTGAAAAGTGAGCAAAACTCTAAGAGCTAAGGACTTGACAGCCACTACATCAAAATTGCTCTAATAAAAAGATGGGCTGGCTTATGGAAAAAATTCCTCCACCAACTCCAGACTACAGGACCAGTAGTGTAAAGATAAGACACAACAATGAGAAACCAGGCTTCAGAGTTAAATGAATCTCTATATCTTCCAAATGCTAGGTATGAGCTGTATGCACATCAACTGGGTCTAAGGCAATATTGATAAAGCATGATAACATTGTTGGGCCCAATCTCTAACAGCTTAAGCTTTTAGAGTAGATGACAACTTAAGAGAGCTCTGGTTTGGCAAGGTCTTTGGTTCGATTCTTCCCACTTGCATATTTGGTCCCCCTTAAATATAGCGCAATTTGCACCCTGTTTATTTGTTAAGTTGGTGCTGGTGCACCTTTTTATCTCTCCACGTGCAATCGGGAGTTTGCACGTAAGAGGGGGAGTGATAAACCATGATAACATTGTTGGGCCCATTCTCTAACAGCTTAAGCTTTTAGAGCAGACGGTAACTTAACAATTACCATATAATCGAACTGAGACAATCTTTCATGTTACTATCAGAATCAAGTCTAAAACAACTGTCTCGATCATTAAACATAGCTTCTACGATTCCAATTTGCAAATAAGTACATTTTATGTATTCACCTAATTCTTTTATTTCTGCTGATCATGAAGATTAGATATGTTAAATGAATTCTATAATTATAGCTCTTAAAAGCAAGTTCCAGTGTTTCCTCCTTTACAGGAGGCTACATCACAATTCCAGTAGTTTCCTGTATAATTTTGTTGTTAGAAAATACTGACCACGTGTGCTTCAGAACCAGATTTAAGTGAAGGAAAGATAAGATGAAAAAGTTCTCTGGTTGTTGCTGAGCCGCCACCTTCCCTACTATCTGGTGGACATGAACAAGCAAACATAGCATACATGAGCCACTGATCAAGTTTGTTGTCTGCATCCTGTGACTGATGAGCCTTTCCACCCAACTCAACAGGTGTGATATGAGCAAGACGCTGAATAACCTCTAACCTGCACAGATCGAATTGAAACAATATGAAATTTCTAGACTCTAATTTTATATCACTTCAGCTTCAAATTCTAGATCAGAAACCAAAGAGCTGCAGGATTCAAAATAAAATGATAGCAGCAATTTAGTGAAACGACATGAACCATCTTTTTCTTTGTATATTTCTAGTAGCTCCAGTAAGATTTTGAAGCATCCATAAGAAAAACATTAACATCTACCCTGAAGATCATTACAGATGTTATCCAGCAAAAGGATCTGATATTATCTAAGCAGACTATTCTGCAAACATTATCACTCTTTGCAGATAGGGTTCCCATATTTCACGAGAATATGGCCTCTTAGTTGCACAAAGTGTAAGCACCAAGAAGTCGGCTTGAATAAATAAATGCGTAAAGAGTATTATCATTTGTTTAGCATATTTACATAGATAGCAACAACAGACAATGAGACTTTAAGGACTTGAAGGAAGAGAGAAACAAGGAATTGAGCTTGATTTTCATGTATTCTATCACTTGTTCCATGCATCTCTATCCAGCTAGCAAGATCGAGTTCCCATCTTAGCTTGGGACGAGATGGGATCCAAAAGCGAAGAGAGGTCACCTATTAGGAGTTTCCTGCAACTAAGATATGGCCTCTTAGGGAGGTAGCATCACTGCAGATATCTAAGCGAGTTGAGATGGGAAGAAGGGACAGATACCAGCTAACACTTCAGTGGGACTTTTGCACTCCTAATCATGTATATATGTGCGTGGTGCTTGGGAAGGGGGAATGCAGGGTTTAAGTCCTTGTAAGGGAAAGGCGAAGGAAGCTAGTGACTTTGGCGATGGAAAGATAGAGAAAGAACGAGAATAAGAAATGCATACCCCCCCCCCCCCCCCAAAAAAAAAAAAAACAGAAAGAGAGAAACAAATAAATGTGTACACAGTAGTGGGACAGTCACAACACACGATCGTGCTGACGGGGTAAACAGCCTTTATCATATTCTTCCAATTAAGTATGCCGTAACTTCTACATAGCATCCTCTCAACATAACAGCGTGGCCAAAAGTGGTTTGAGGCATCACTTGTCATCAGCAAATGGCGCGGCGTGACAGGCATAATAATCTATATAGTTCAACCACATGCTTAAAATATCGTCTCGGATTATAAATTACACAAGAAACGCATGTGTCGCTAGTGTAAGTACCAAACCAGTAGCGATTATATAAAACACATTATCAAAAAATTTATTATCAGGAAAACAATAAGGAATTAGATGTCTCATACGTAACATAAGGATTTCGGTAAAGATGTAATACTTTGCTTCTTGAACAGAGCTTGGGCAGAGCTCAGCTGCATATTTGACAAGCTCACTGAGACATCGGGCACATCTGTTCTTATCAGGGCTTTCAAACAGCATAGAATGAAGTGTCACGTCCGAAGGTACCGCATCAGATTCTCGTCTTAACTCAAATGGACGTGCAGAATCCCAATAAGAGCTCTGAACAATGTCTTCCTGTGCTCAAAGGAGATACACTTGAATATGAGTAAATAATAGTAGCAGAAAGTGTAACACTTTGGGGTATAGCACCTAAAAGGATTGAAAAAGATAAAACCAGGTAGAGTTATGACCCACCCCATTCTCTTCTAAGACATCTATTATAAATATTGGTTCAGCGTCATTCCTCCTATGATCTGATCGCTCGTGCATTAAAAGATCTTGTATGTCGTTTCGTAAAGCACGAACACAGCGTAGTAACTCCAATGCTGTGTGCCTGATCTGACTATCCACAGAACTAAGGAAGATAAGACCAACTGCATCTATCTCTGAAACACGGAATTCGCCTGCATCCCCAGAGTGATGGAAAGAAGATTTCTTCAAACCCTCGCTTCTCTGAACACGTTTTGCATCATATTCTACCTTATCATCAGATAGACAAGCTCTCCAGAAACGCATGAGTTCCAGCAGGCGTCCCAGTGATGTTTGAATGAGAAGAGGGAACTCGTCAGGAAGCCGTAGAATGAAATTGGCCATACCTCTCATAACTGCAAAGCGGCGATGGGGGAGGTATCGTACAATTCGATTTAGTACCTGTACCGCTTCCTCCCGAACACCAGGATCAATACTTATGCCGTGCTGGGGTATAATTTCAGTGATTTTATCACTTCTGCCAACTTCTTCAATCAAGTATGGTATACACTTCAGCACTGACCGAAAAAGATACCCCTGGGACTTCTCTTTTGTTACAGCATCTGAAAAAGCATGCATCAGGTGTGCCATTCAGCAATAGCAGAAACTACAGAGAGGTAACTCAAGGAGCAATTGGAGCACCCTTTACAATAAATTAACTGTTCAAAGGTAAGTTGAGGCAGAAAAAATGGTAAATGCATCTTAAACATAGTAATTGAAAGCCAACATTATACAAGCCAAGCATCTTAGTAACAAGTACAAGCGAACAGCCATTAGAGAATGGTAGCATAAGAAGACATCATATTCGGCAAGGTCAGATAGAGATTTGGGAATCACTCCGCTATGAAGCCCATAAGAGTGTCAATGCTTATCAAGATGGCTCCATTATAGGGCAAGTACCACTTTCAAAGTGGCTCTCTGCCCCGACTAACCTGGCTAGGGTTGTAGGGTTACCGTGGCATACTAATCATATCAATATTTTCCATATTTGCGTAATCAAAATCACCTTGCCCCAAGATCCTAGGATAAATCGGTTTGTTCTCTCTTTCCTTATGTAATACTACAAAAGCATTACAATGCAAGGAACATAATATTTGAAGTGCAAATAACCTCCATGAAATTCAAGTACTTAAGTATCTTTCAACAGAAATTTCTTGTCGAACAGGATTCTAGGTGGACCGTGGATCCCATTGAAAATTGCAGGCTTTTAAATTGATAGCACACCTTTCCAAAATGATTCAAGGATTATGAGCAGCAAACTGAGGCTTCGTCTCATTTACAAACCTCCATGTATTTTATAATAAACAAATGAAATTACTCGGAGCTTACAAGCTTTTGAGCGTTCACTTTGCCAAAGCATTTCTCATCCATCAAGATGACTTGATACCTGATGCAGGAAAACATTGAAGCGCGGTTCACATGGTCATGCTACGGTAGCAGTGACTTCAAAGGGTCTTTTTGGGTACTTTAGGGTCCTATTACAAAATTTCAGATTAAAATGATTTAAGGGTTTAGATTTGATGTTTCAAGGTTTTTTTACATCCTTGTAAGGAACATTGACGAATAAAAATTTGCCTTTGGCTTGTCATGTTTCTTTGAGAACTCTAAGGTTTGCCATCTTAGCGTCTTTTATGATTTCTCTTTGTTTCTACTTAGGCTTCCTAATGCATTGAAGAACAATATTGCCACGTCGCACTACAGCTTGCGTTCATATCTTATGCAGACCAAAACAGATGATACCAAGAGTAGTACATAGTCACCAACCAGATAAACTGCATAATGTTAGTGAATAAATATACGCAATCAACAACTCAGAAAGGATAAAAATAGCAAATGAGATTTGCATCTCTAATGGTTCAACATACAACATAAGATTACAAGATATAATAAGCTTGCCTATAGTAGTCCTAGAAGAAGTAAGAAGAGCCTGACTATAGGTTCTGTGGCATGCCCTCAAAATAGACTCAATTGCGGCCTTCACCTTTGGAATATAGTGGCCAATGTCATGAACTGCCAAAGAAAACCGTCAAACCCAGTAAGAAAAAACATTTGAACTACAATTTAGCCAACAAGATTCATATTACATATGAAAAACTAATATAGGTAACAAAATGGGCCACAAATCACCATGAAGAATTTCCAAACCAACATGCTGGCTTCTAGGAGACATAACAATGGCAAGCAAGGCACGAAGACCAATAACCTTTGCCTCACTTGGACTATCCTGCCTCAGCAATTCCAATATCATGTGATTCATGGCAAAATCGAGGTTATGCTCCGCTATAGTCACACAGAACTCAACAAGTTTATCATGTTGGACATCTTGTGTAAGCATTCCTTTCTTGAGAATTGTAAGGAGTTGCGAGGTCACACTGTCTAGGTAGTCCCATACACGATTTGGAGGCTGAGAATCCCCATGAACACTCAAGTAAAACCTCAAAACCCTATGAAGGCAATCCAGGGCCATAAAACGATGGTTTTTGTCCTGTATGATAATACCAAAACCATCTGAAATGAGACCGTTATATATATGTCTCACACCAATCAACAAATTATATTAGAAGACAAGCACCAAGAAGCCAGGACACAACAATCGCATCCAAGCTTTGCCTATCCTTCGAAAATGACATAGCTAAACTTACCCTAAGATGTTTGTACAATTGCTCCATATGAGTGCCAAAGTTATTGAGGAAGACGTTAGGATCGCCAAGACAGAGAAGAAGAGTCACCAAGGGGTAAGCAACCTGAAATGGCGAGAAAAATCACTAACATACAGAAGCTCCATACAAGTGTTTATTAGTATCTGATACGTTGGCGGATATTCACTTACAGCTATATGTTTGCTCTGTTTATCCATCCAATGCATGAGCTGCAATCTTATTCGTGCAACAGCTTCGTACCATAGGGTAAGGGCGGGATCTACACCAGAAGGAGGCCAGTGGCCTTTACCACCATCTGCAAGTGGTGCTAGAATGTTCGAAAGCATATTGCATAGCGCATGGTGAAGTTCACTTTTTCGTTTATGGGGAGCACGATTAAGAGGATTAGCTTTTGCCACAAAGGATGCAGATGCATTGAGACCACCCTCTGTCTTAACCTGGAAATCACTTTAATGCTATGTAAATATCTCTATGCAAAAGTCAAGGAGAAACTCAAATTTTATACATACCCCAAGCTTTAGGTACCGCATCCCGTTAATGATACTAAGTGTTTCACTTCGAGCAACACTAGTATCAATACGACGAGTATTGAGTTCCATGAAAAAGCGCTCAGTCACGGAACTAAACCTATTGAGAAAGGGAAAGAATACCTATAAGTTAAGTAACCTATTGCTGCACTAGCAAAACAGAAAATCAGTGAATCTACTACATAGGATACTCAAAACGCAGAAACAAGAATATAACCCAACTACAAAATGATATATAGTGCCAGCAATGCAGCAAACGAGCAACTGAACGAGAAGATGTAAGCAGCACAGTGGTCACCAGCACCATAGCTTTCGCTCATTATCTTAATCGCCCTTGCAAAAACCAAAGTACAAGAGCACTGTGATCTTCACAGAACTTTAATCCAGGAGCAAAATGAAAATCACGATTGACCACTTGAGCAAAAAAAGTAGCTCCAAACTGATTGCAAGTGATACATAAGGCAGCGGGTGATCTAATTTAACACAGTGGGTCAAGAAAGGATTGCAAGCATTTAGAGTCTACGTCAAATATGCCACTTTGGATGATTATAATGATTAAGAAGGACAAGGACTTATCCCTCTTAAGGCCAACTTCCTTTGCATAATACACACCAGTTACCTGATCCGTGATAGAGCACCAAGGAGTTGTGCAACTAGGTCTAGAAGAAGGCCCCGCAAGTCAACCAATGAGGGATATTCAACCTGGCTAACAACCCTGCAAGAAGTAGAAATTAAGTTGTGACCATGGACTCCTGGCAGGAAGGATAAGCCGATTAGTATACATATAGCCTGCAATGGTGGCAAACCTCTTAACGTGACGTGACTTCATAAGAGCAAAAAGTCAACAGGCCCATATTAACTGCAATTTACTATCTGCTTCTCAATTTAATGTTTTAATTTGAACTGCAATCTCCTTTTGAGCATCCTTAAACTTTACCAATAAGCTGATCTTTATAGCAACAGACAAGTGGTCGGTATTCTTTTTATAGCTAAAAACGCTTACTTTGTGTGTCAGTATGAAACCCAAAAACAAAAACCAAAAAAATAACCAAAAGCATAAACTAAAAGCAAGTGCGTTTTCCATTTGGATTTCTTCTATCTATTCTACTTTCTTATTGCATTCTTATACTAAATGTTCATCCATCCTCCTTCCACTCCAATATTCACCACTTCTCTGCAATATAGTTTCTTAATCAAGGGCAACTTGTCTTTCCTATAGCTCATTAGACTCCATCATTGCCGCAAAACCGGATTTACCTTCATGGAATACTGACATAAAATCACACCCAGTACAGGCAGGATCTGACCCTCCACATTTCCCAAGGTTTTTCATGGAAAATCTGACTTAAACCAAGAAAAACAAATTAATTACCTTCTTATTGGAGATTGGACATTTGCAATAATACTTTAATTAACTTTCAAACTATGCAACAATTTTATTTTAGTTTGTAAACCATTGCAACAACAATTTATTTTCTTTAACATATTTATATCTCTAAATTAGTCCCTGCAACCATTGCACTGGTTAATGCTAAGAATGCATTTTAAAACAACCAGCAAATTCATGCCTGATGCATCATAATTCATTAATTTGCACGGCATTGACAGCTGACTAAATCTTAAAAATTGCAGCACCCTTGTACTTTCGATTGAATTTACTGAAGAACTTTCTTGATGTATATTGATACTTTTAATGCAATTGATGGGGCCTATACTAAGAATCTAGTCACAGTAGTGAAAATTTTGTTAATTAAAAGCAAAAGATATGTTTTTATTAACTTGAGATTTAGGATAAGTTTTTATTGCTAAGTAAAGGACCAAAGGTCGGGAAGCCAAGTACTTAACGAAAACTGGATCAAATATACACTCGCTCACTGGCAAATCATGAAAACATAAATTGATTCAGTTAGGCATTTGAACATCATAAGCTCCCAGCTTATGGAGCCTCACCTGTCAGCATTAATTAGCCAGTCGAATACAAAATTTTCAAGCCCAATCCAAAGCTTCTCTGCAGCGAGGAAAAGCATGTTAGAGTTGATAGAAAACAGCCCAGTTGAAGGATGAAGGTGCAACAATGGAAGAATGGCCAAACCTGTAAGTCCCTCTTGCGGACAACACTCCACAAAGCGAATGCCTGCAGAGCAAAATATGCACTCCACTGCAAGCTGAACCGTGGACAATCAATAGTAAACTTAGTAAAGTTTCCTGAACAGGCAACTTGATGGCATTGTAGCCCAAATGGAGGACAGATTATGTAAAAGTTTCATGGGTTCTAGTCCAAAATCTATAGCAAGAAAATCAACATCTTCCGACCATAGGCTGACAAAAAATAATGACTTTTTGCTTTCATGCTCGCCAGCAGACAAGAAAACATGGTATTTGTACCAACAAGCAAAACACTAAAAAGATAAATCTGTGTTGCTGATGACATCATAACCATAAAGCTACAAGAAAAGGGATAATTGTGACATCATAACGATAAAGCTAAAAGAAGAGGGATAATCGTTCCCATTAAAAGGCTCATGAGTCATGAACTAACTTGGTTTTACTTATACAAATTCTAATAAAAGAAAATTCTTTTCCATAACGAATTTGGTAGGGCATTAATGCACTCATCTACTGCCTCACTATAGTTTAAATTCTTCCTCCAGTTCCACATTACCTACATCTTTGTCCAGAGGGGAGCTCATGATGTAACTTTAGAGACATTGAGTCAATTGAGCAAAAATTTCAGAAAATGGAAACCGAAGAACAAGCGAATACTAATGACATGTTGGTTTGACATCACCTTGCTTTCTTAATTGAACTCTTTATGAAAATCAAGTCCTTGTCAGACTCTTAACAAGAAAAAAAGGGACAGTCGACATGTGCCTGACACAGCCTGTATGATACGTAAAGCGTAGCCAACAGCTTAAATGTAACATAGGATTGTACATAGTATATTCAAATCAGGATATACTCTTTTTGCAGCATAGTTGCCTTAACATGGGTGAAATGCATGCTTTAGGCAGTACGTATCTCACAAAATTCCAACATGAAAAATACTAAGAGATAACACTTCTTGATGTGGGCCGGTGTCGTCGCGTTTGTAGATTAAACAATCTGATCCTTCACACATACCTGCACCAGGTACTCATACCCAACTTCAGAGGCGAAGCCAGAATTCTTTGTCATAGGGGGTCAAAACATTTGTAATAACTTGATTTCTAATACAAATAAAAATTCACCAAAGACTTTTGAAATTTGAAAAGTTTCTGTGAAAGGGTTATTTTGTTCTCTTGACAACGTACAATTAAGCGTTAAAGTCTCTCCCAGAAATGGTAATGGAACTTGTTAATTAAAGAATAATATCATGTTTTTAGAAAGCTTCAAACATGGTACAGGACGGTCATGGGAAGTGCTGAGGAACACGGTGACTGCCTACCAAGCTTATTTGGCTGGATTTGGGCTTCTTTCACAAAAGTCAGATATAGGCTTGCATTCTCATGAGTGGACAGGATCATGGGCCTTATATGCAAAGTGCAAGGCGGACCAGGCAGTTCTAATGGGCCATACAGTAAACCTTAATTAGAAATGGCGAGAAGCACCCCAGCCACCGCGGATCCTTTCTAGTTGCCCCTGCCCAAGTCCACGTCAGATAGGTTAACCTATCAGTTCTCTAACTTATAAAGTCATAACCATCAGATCTTATTATATATCTATAAGCCAATATAGTCGACACATAGCCCTTATATTGATGTTTGAAATGTACGTTATGACTTGAATTCACTGATACCACAACCAGTCATATGCATATTTTTGAACAGGCATACAGTTGTGCCACATGAATTTTCCTCTACATACATTGCCTATAATAAAAACCATTAACACATCTAAGTATCTTGCTAACCTTTCTTTGGAACGTAGATGCATCGTTTGCACCTTTTGGGGACTCACTGCAACAGCAACCAGAAAAGCAGTGTAAGCAAAAACAAAGAGAAAACCAGTTCTCCAATACTACAGTTTCTGACTTAATATAGACAGACTACAGCACTCTTCAAATAGATCATAAAGGCACATAAACAAAAGTTACACTTGTCTTTGTTACTTAATCATAATATAATAATCTGAAGTATCCCAACAACACCGAAAATGAAGAAAGAGTGCCACGGCGTACATCACTGCAATATTTCTTCAGGGAGTCGAAGTGTACTAATACGGTAATAACTCACAATGGATACAATATATGCTTGATCATTGAATCCAAAAGTCGTTCGTAAAGGTCACGGTAAAGGTCCTAACTCCTAAGAGAGAACCTCCCCCAAAGAAATTAAATGAAGGAGAAGCGGGGAGGTTGTCTAACTATAAAGAGATTAGTCAGGGATATATATCTAGAGTTATTTAGCAGAAGAGAAGGCATTAAATTCTAAATTCATACATTACATGCTTAATGCTTCCAAGAGAGTCTATCAAATGAAGAGCACAGTCATTGATGGAATTGAGAAGGTGAAAGATGATACTAGAAAATTCTATGAAAAGCTTAACACGGACTAGACAGTCGAGGCTGAGAATCAAAATGTTAAGTATCAGGCTGTTGTCAAGGGTTAGAGGCTGGGTAGGAGGCCTTTGAGAAAGAAAGGTACTTCAGACTTGATAAGCATAATATGGCAATAAAGCACTGGGCTTGGATGATTTCTCAATGGCCTACTTCAGCATTTTTGGAGGATTGTCCAGGAGGACGTGATGGATACTTTCATATACCTTTTTCATGGTGATTGTTAGCAAAACAAAAGTCTTTTTACCACTTTGGTGCCTAGAGCGACAGAGTTAACGAAACTGTGAATAAGCATCCTTGAGGTGTGGTCCTTGAATAAAGGGAGGAGAAGAAGGTCGAAGATTTGGGACTTGATTCCTCTTTGCTTATTCTGGTGCATAAATTTTTGAAAACGAACAAGAAAACTTTTCAGTAATAGAGTATCTACAGTAAGAACCAAGTTTTGTATATGCAGACTCTATTCTGTTGGGATGAGGATCATGTGAAATCCATTAAGCCTTTGAGCCTTTAATGGATAATTTTGGCAGGCGTTTACGAGGTTAAGTCTTTTCCTTCTTGTAAACGGTGGCGCCCTTCTTTGGCATTTTTCTGATAAGATCTTATGAAATGATAGATTAGACATCAGTTACCAAGACAGAAAAGGAAGAATGCAACTTTATAAGGAGGTGGAGCAAGTTTGAAGCAAATAGGAGGGGAAAGAGGTTCCAAAGAAGAACATGTATATCTAAGGAGGTCAGAGCAATGAGTGGGTTGGATGATGTGGTGAAGTTATAAATAAGTCCTACAAAGGGGAAGTTTCAAAGGAAGGATGAGAGATCAGATCTGCTATATGCTCAAGTACATCCGGCCACTAAGAAGCAAAATGGGCAAAATTCAAAGGACAATTTGGATTTGTGAGCACACCAGGAAAAGTAAAACAAGACTTCAGCAAAACGATGGAGGTGAACCGGCTAGGAGAAGGTGAGAGAGAATAGCTTGAGATAGTTCAAAAAATACTCAACATAGGTCTTTGGAGAAGTTGACATAACGGAGAAGATAAAATAAAAATAATTGGTGAGCCAATTACATGCAACTTATCACATCAGATGACCACATACAGATAGACATATCATATATGAATGAGAAAACCCCCTTTTAACAAATGCCAGTGTGAGATAATTAATTTCTTCATCATTAAATCAGCTTGAATACAAAATTGGTAACGACATGCCTTTCTCTCCATCGTAGAAGAGCCTCCAGAAGAGGTACAGGTGTATGTCGTGCTACCATAGCTAAGGAATCCAATACTTGCTCATAGGCCGGGTCTGAAGGCCGAAGATATTGTCCATCCTGTAGTTTCTCACAAAAAAAAGTGAAAGAATATACAAAGTCATGACAAGATAATCATCAAGAACCAGCAGTAGATTACATGAAAATACATTGGCATGCATATAGATGATTTATTGTAGCACGTGATGATATAGTACTGATGATAGCCTTCAACATCTGTAACCAAAACTCCTCAATAACAATAGGTATAAGTACCAGCAGCAGTTGAAATATTCCTCGTCCCTTTTATTTTAACCCCAAAATTGGTGATCCTTAGTTTGTCGGCAGGAATTAGCATCTATGGGCATAGGCGATCAGTTTCCCTTACTTTCTTTTTTCTTTCTGTTTTTGCGTTTTCTTGGTCTCATGAGCAACACTGACCAGCTTTAACTTGCACTGCAAACCTACCTGCTCTATCACCTTTGTAGACCTTAACTGCACCTTGCTACAATTAAGGAGCAGGAGATACTGCTCGAGATAAACACTTGATCGTCCGATACACTACTTTTCTTCACCAAGTATAGATGTACTTTTAACTCAGGTCAGCTACTTGTATTTACTCTAAACGTTGGGAAGAAACTCAAATTGACGGAAAACCCTAAAGGGCAAATCACATAAACAGTACACTGCACGGTTAACAACAATACAATTAAGAAACGGGCGATTACCTGTGCTTGAGCGGTTTCGATGCGGCGCCTAGCGAGCGGCAGGAACCGCTGCAGCAGCGCGTCGACGACCAGCTTCGCCGCGCTGCCCGCTTTCATTTCCTCGACTAAGTCTAACTTTGAAGCCGGATTTCAGCGCAGCTGATCCCTAATTCAACAACCAACCAACTAATCACTTGCGGAACAACCTTTGATACACGAAATGTACACACAAAATTGTGCGCTGGTATAGATATGTGCTATGAGAGTTGAGATGCGATTCGATGAAACTCCGTAAAAAGCGGAGGGAGAGGCGTAGTCTGGGACGCACCTACCTAGGGACTCTGAGAGTGGAATTTGCTCCTTTATTCCGCTACATCTTCTTCTGTTTCTGCTTGATTTCGGTCTGCGTTTTTCATTGCTCCGATTAAAGGCATGTTGCTTTGTTGGCAGCTGTTGTGGGGCTCAACAAAGGGCCAATCTCCTGATTTACTAGATGATGACGTGGCAGTAAAAAAATTTTAAGGGAACAACTAAAAACAAAAAAAATTCTCCCTTGCCAAAAAAATTACTTACTTTTTATTTTAGAAAATTGTCTAATTTACATGTTTTTGAAAAATAAAATAAAACTAAATATTGGAGAAAAATAAAAAAAATCCAAAATTACGTTTTCAATTTTGGTTTAAGAATGTGCAGTGCACATGCCATTTTGGCGTGGGTAAATTTGTAATTTTCTCTTCCCCATCTTCCCCACCCACTGTGTTCATCTCTCTCTCTGTTCCCCTTCCCTATCTTCGGGTTCACAACCGTCTCAATCTGATGCATGAGGTTTAACTTTGCAAAATTGTGCACAAAAATCTTCTGCTTCAGAACCACCACAATCCTGTCGCTGCGTAGCCTCACGGCCCGAACCTTTGATCAAAAGGTCAACTCGCCAATGCACTCGCCCTTATGATTGTCCCAGATCATGAGCTTGTTTGGCGGATACTGAGGGTCGGGCCGGCCGTCGACCAGCGCTAGGATATTGTAGCGGAACAGCATGTCCACTATGCGAATGCCACCACCTTGATCGAAGTCTCGCCGGAAGAGCTCACGGTAAAGGTCGCAATCGTAGATTCTGAAGCCGTTATAGGTGCCGGCTGCGAAACAGGCGTGATCCTGGTTAAAGGACAGGTGAAGGAGGGACGGGTGAGAGTTAGAATTATGATTTATCGGCGGCGGTGGTAGTGGGAGGGGAGGGTCGTAGTCGTGAGGAGGCTCAAAGTCGTCGTCGTCCTCTGCTGGTGCATTGCAGTCGAGCTGAGGCATCGGGGCAAGATTGTTGAACAAATACGGGTTTCTAGTTGTGGATGAGGAGAGAGAAAGCTTGAAATAGAATTAGGACTTGGCCACAAAGGGGAAGAGAAGTCGGAGAGAGTGGCCATGGTGAAGAAAGATTTAGACTTTTGAAAGACCGACTAAATAGGGTGCCGTAAGGTGTGCGTGTGGGGAAGCTGGGGAACACAGAGAGAGAGATGAACACAGTGGGTGGGGAAGATGGGAAGAAAAAATTACAATTTTGCCCATGCCAAAATGGCATGTGCACCGCACATGACGACTTAACGTCCAAAATTGAACGGACGTCTAATTTTGGATCTGTTTGCAATAGTTTTGCCAACTTCGGAGGGACATTATTGCAAAATTGTAAATACGGGAAGTAGAGTGCAAAAATGTGTAAACCTCATGGGACAGTTTTGTAATTAACTCTATTTTTTATATGACACGCATATTAAGAATATAAATAAATCATATACTATATATTTACTAGTTTACCCGAAGGGGAGAGGAGGCAGGGAAGTAGATCTAGTAATAGAAAATTGGTTGGTTAAGTTTTAGATATGAATAGAGAAATAAAATGAAATAACTGTATCGGTGATAAAATGAAAAAATATATACCGAATCTTTTTTAATTTAGAAGGTGAGAAATTTAATTGGAATAGCTAAAAAAGAAAATATGATAAATTCTTCTGGTACGAGGGAATAAAACAAACAATAACGATCGAGTGACTGAACTAAGAAAAGTGATATACAATTGAGTATCACGTTCATGGAATCAAAAAACCAAAAAAATCATTGACCGTAAATTCTAAATTGAATGAACTAAATCAGTAAAACGAAAACCTCGTAAAATACATAAATCGACAAATGTAGGGCTCACTCTAAATATTACAGTAAGCTATTTTAGTGAATTTTTTCTTCAAAGTTAAAAATTAATATTTAATGACAATAATAATGAAGTGACAACGCTAACACCGGTAAATTTATCTAATATGTAGACAAATGGCAAACATCATGAGTTAAACTCTCACATTATATATATATACACACATAAATAATAAATAAATTATAATAGAGAAGATTCTAACTTTATTTAGTTTATGTCGTGTATATATTTCATTCAGAACTATCCGTTTGATTATATATATATATTAGTGTAAAACAGAAATAAAGCTCAAAAAACACGACCAAAGAGATTTTTTTATTTCTTTAAAACGACACGTAAACGGAGACTATATTAATTTTCATCTCCGTCTGGTGTACCAAGTTAGCGTG
Organism: Escallonia herrerae; assembly: GCA_033070095.1. Classification (NCBI taxonomy): domain Eukaryota; kingdom Viridiplantae; phylum Streptophyta; class Magnoliopsida; order Escalloniales; family Escalloniaceae; genus Escallonia; species Escallonia herrerae. Next base: position 91,081 of record JAVXUP010001381.1, read on the forward strand.
CACCGTCTTTTTTCCGAAAACCGACCCACTGCGAAGCGGGTCACAGGTTCATCTCCTCTGGGCTCGGGGGCTTGAATTCCCGAGTTACCGTTGTCTGCCTCCTCCATACGTGTCCGTGCAGCTTTCTTTCTTCTCTTCCACAAAGATGATGTCCGCCATGGGTCCTCCGCCTCCAAGAAACCCCACCGGCACCGGCACGGCCACCGAACCCGAAGACAAATCCGTTGACGAAGCATCAGCACCCGCTCCAAATCCAATGCCCACGGGGCCCCCACCTCCCACAAACCCTAGTCCTCCCGATTCCGAATCAGTGCCACCCCAATCCCATGTGCAAACGCAAGCCCAATCCGCTGATGTTGCCACCGACCTTTTTACTGAGGCCGATGACGGCAGTGAGAGCAGCTGTAAGAATGAGCAATCCCCAATTGCTGCTGCAGTGCCACCGTATACAATTCCTCCTTGGAGTGAACCTCCTTGCCATTCCTATTCCTTGGAAGTTCTCAAAGACGGCGCCATCGTTCATCAGCTTGACGTGTAAGTCAGATCCTGCAACTTGACAATTCAAGGAATTCAAATCTGTCAAACTTACTATAATCAGTATTGCTGCTATTCGCTCCTCCCGTTAACCAATGCTACACCCCCGTCAGCACTGGCTAACGTCCGGATTTACCAAGGGAAGATATTGTGAACTTTATACTTGGTGTACTCCCTCTGTTTCATAATTTTTGTCCCCTTTGACATTTTGTCAATTCCACCATAAGTTCAAACTTTTGAACATCTGAACATTCAATCCGAGGCAAGCAGTATTTATAGATCAAATTTAGATTTGTTTGACGGGTCAAATTTTGTCAAAAACGATGAGCATAATTTATTTCGAGGATTTTGCGAAAAACCGGGACAAAAGTTGTGGAACGGAGGGAGTATTGTGTGTGAAAAAAATCTTGCTAAGAAGTTTTCATGTATTTCAGGTTATGTACTTCTAGTTTTTGTTGCTATATGTGTTACTGAAATGAACTGTCATCGGTGATTATCCAGACACGAGAAGGGGGCTTACATGTTTGGGCGCGTAGATCTTTGTGATTTTGTCCTTGAGCACCCCACCATCTCCCGGTTCCATGCTGGTACGGATTCTTGTTTACTGCTTCTTTATTATCACACCCAAGCATGATGAAACAATTGTGTCTTTTCTAAGGAAGAAAGGATTAAGTAGTGTTTGGGGAACTTGTTGGGTAGGTCAGTCTTTTGTGATGTATCTTACACATCCTTGGCTCCTCATCATGCGGGATGTCTGCAGAGCTTGATTTCTATATGGCCTTTGGCTGTAACTTCTAGTCTGTTTATTCTTGTATCGTGTCTCTTGATTCATTGAGATACGATGTTAAGTAAGCTGACGGTTATTTATAGTGAAGAAAAGATTAATAAGTATGTCTTATCAAATAGCTCGCGGTTTCTTTTAGTTGCTCATTATAAAGGCCCTTTTTAAGTTGGCTGAACACTACAGTCCCCGATGATGTGTTCATGTTTTTGATTTTATTCGGACACATTTTTTCTTGTTTGCTAGTTCTCCAGTTCAAGAAAAATGGAGATGCTTACATCTATGATCTTGGTAGTACGCATGGGACTTACGTCAACAAGAACCAGGTGTGTATTTTCATCTCCAAATTATTTGCACACCTTTAAATGCATTGTGGTGCTTCTGATCTTGTAATTTGTTCATCTTTATAATTTTTTCCCTTATAAGTAAAAGGTGCTAGAAATGCCACTTAGGATTGACCCATATGTATGCCTTACAGAACTACTGGATTTATTAGTGGACATTGCAGGAATAACCGAGGGTAAAAGCTCTTAGGCCAAAGAAACATACCTTTATAGGAGGGATTTTAACTCTACCTGTGGGCATTTTTGACTCTTTAAGAGCCCTCACATTCATCTTAGAATACAATTTATGGGGGTGCCAATTTTACACAAAACTTTTGGAAACTGCTGTAAAAATTGCACAAACTTTTAATCAAGAACCTTCCTTCTGATACTGGAAAAAATAGCCAATATCAAAGATTAGAAGTACTTTAAAAAAAAAAAAAAGGTGAATGACAAGGACTACATAAGAGAAATAATCAAGCATATGTACCCCCTCCGAAGTAATTAGAGGCCCAACCCAAATCCATTAATTTCTCAGCTTGCCAAAAATGAAAATAACTTTACGAACCAGAGATAAAAAAAAAGAACGCTAATCCACATGCATACTTGCATAATCCACAAAAACTCTTGGTAGTCCTTGCGCTAACCCCCAAGGGAATAGACATCAAAGAGGTCCTGTACCTTTGTCCTTCGATTCTATATGTAATACAAGTGAAGGCAAAATGTAATGCAATCTAGGAGGGATAGCAAACAATCTTATAATGGATAGACATCAAAAGATAGCTGATTACCTCAACTAATCTTCGTTTTCCTGTATGCAGACAATTAAAGGTATTTTATGACCAAACATCCCAAAAGTGGGGAGGAACTATGTACAGCAGCCCCGACCAAACACTATGAACCACTACATCAAGAAATCCCTGCCATGTCAAGGAGCACAGAAATTAATTATAACACTACTCCTACAAAGAATTTATCATAAAATCGACGGACACCATGGTTGAGCCTCGATTCTCTTGAGATAGATGAAGATGGAGCAATAGGTTCTGGGCATAAAACTGCTGTTCCTCAAAAGCCCACCCTAAAACAATTTTCTCTTGATGTGAACTTTGAATAAATCATTATAGGTACTATAAACAGACTGCGGTCACATTTGAATAAATCATTTTGTTCCTACTTATATGGCTACTACCATTAGAAAATTTTTGATGATAGCTTTGTTATGCTGAGTTCTCGTAAATTTGGGAAGTAAGTAAATGATTTCTAATCATTAATATCAAGTCTAGCTACGTGGCCAATCAACATAGGCTTCTCCCCAACATAGGCTTCTCACAAAGAGGGGAGAAATCTATGTACCGGTGACATATACCAGCCAATGATGAAAAGACCACAATGGTGTGTCCAAAACCCATTTCAGTTTTTGTTTTCAAAAAAACCAACCTCTTTGAGTTTCTTTTTTACAAAACTGATGGGTTGTTTGATAGCAATTTTGTATAATTGGTTTTTACTTTTGCTTTTTTTTTCCCCGTCTTCTCATTTCTATTTTTTCTGTCTTCTTTTTTCTTTCATCCAATACTTGAGAGCTTTTTCTGAGCTCCTTTGTTCAACAACCAGAAGCTCCCCACCGCGACCTACACATCTCCTTTGCCACTGTCCAACTATTGCTATTTCAGTAACATACTAGCTTGCGAATTATGGCTTCATTTGGTCTGATTGGGGTTTGATTGGGCGAATGGGTTTGAATGGCGTGGAATTTACCTACGCGGTTCGAAGATACTAGGGCTAACCAATGGATGAAATGTTGTAGTTGGTGTTTGTTACAGGGACAATGGTGATCGGTATGATGGTGGATTTGGATTTGGACGAGTGGTGGTGCCGTGGTGGTGACCAATGTTGGAGGGTTTGGTGTTCGGCGGTGTTGGTCAGTGGTGGTGGTGGTTGTGGTTATCAGTGGCTATGGTGGTTGGCGGTGTTCGTGGGTGTTGGTCACTAGGTGGCGGTGGTCAGTGGCTATGATGGTTGGCGGTGTTCGCAGGTTTGGTGTTTGGGTGTGGTGATCAATGGTGGTGGCAGATCGGCAATCATTGGCAGTATTTGTAGTTTGATGTTCGGGGGTGTTGGTCAGTGGTGGTGGTGATCAATGGCTATGGGGGTTGACAATGTTGGTGGTTTGGTGTTCTTGGGTGATAGATGTTAGTGATGAAGATTGAAGGGAAGAAGAGACATAAAATGTTTCTAACAAAGGTTGAAAGGTGGATCTCAAGGAAAAAACGAAAATTGAAAACTCCAAATGGAGTTTTCAAAAACACCCCCATTTTGAAAACTGGTTTATAAAACTGAAGGGGAAAAAAAAAACTAAAACTGTCTATTAAACTCTTTCAAAACTGAACAAAAAAATGAAAACAAAAACTGTTTCCGACGCTACCCAAGCTCCCTACAAGCAGACCCCGACCAAGCACTATGAGCCACTACATCAAGATATCCCTACCATGTCAACGAGCAGAAATTGATTAGATCGTTACTCCTACAAAATATTCATCACGAAGATGGGGCAATTGGTTCTGGACATAAACCCTAATGTCCCTTAAAAGCCTGCCTTAAATAATTTCTCTGGACGTGAACTTTGAATAAATCGATGTAGGTACTATAAACAGACTGCAGTCACAATTTACCGCTATCTGTTCTTTTGTTCCCTTCACTAGGACACTTTCATGGCTATGATAATTAGAGAATTTCTTATTATAGCTTTGGTCTGCTGAGTTCTCATAATTTTGGGAATTGAGTAAATGGATTTTAGATATTAATATCAAGTCTAGCTAAATCCCCAATCTACATGATTTACCAGAATCAGAATAAGATACTTTTAAGATTTCTCTTGAAAGCAATCATGTGTTTCTCCCTCTGATTGTTTACACAGTGCTGCAAAAGTGCTATTAATGCAGACAAAATGCACGATAAGCCCGTCTTTAATTCATAGGTACTTTTAATTTTTCCTGTACTAAGTAATGTTAACAGATACAGAAGGTTCTTTCTTGTCTTTCTTGTTAAGTAGTGTAAAGTTATGTGTGCAGTTGTTGGCGTCAAGCACCGCATGTGAGACGTCATTCTACTTACAGATTCTTCATTTTCAATCCTGTAGGTGAAGAAAAAGGTTTATGTGGAGTTGCACGTAGGTGATGTTATTCGATTTGGCCAGTAAGTAATTGCTGCACCTGTTTTCCTTGCCCTTTAAATTTGGTCATAGATTTTTCAACAAATTTTCACCTGTATGTATGCTATTTGGTGTTGTTCACAAGGTAGTTTGTGGTCTTTTATACACTCTGAGATTTGGTCTCTGTTTCTGTGGCCTTATATTCATGTTATCTTCTTGGAATAGAATCGAACAATATTAGCACTAGTGGATGCACTATCTTATCACGGTTTCTTGTTGGCCCCAGATATCATTCTTTATTTTTTATTATAATCTTTTTGGACAGGTCTTCTCGATTGTACATATTCCAAGGGCCATCTGAGTTGATGCTGCCGGTAAGACCGTTATATACCACATTATGTGGTCCATCTTCATTATTTACTTATGATCCATGTACAATTAGAGTTTTATGTTTTTGGAATTTTACCCTTAGCTCGAAGTGTTAATCCGTACTGCTGGTTATAAGTTCCTATTTTCTTTTGTCTTTTGACATATCTCTGAGTTCATGTGGTCACACGTAACATAAATTTTCTAGGGTGACTATAGAATTTGATTGCTTAAAATGAAAATAACATCAAATGCTGCAGATGTACACTTATGCAGCTTGTTTAGCGTCATATAGATTTATGATGATCTCCTCACCATTTGCCTATACACTTTCGGAAACTCGTAACCTTTGGTTTGAACTTTATGTGGGTTCCTGCCCTGTAACGCAATTGAACATGTATTTGAATAAGTCTTTTCATTGTTATGATAAGCGTAATAGTATTTTGGAGAAGAAAAACCACGTAATCCAAGAACATAAAGATCTAATAGAAATCATCCAAGGCTTCGGCCATCCAAGAACATAAAGATCTTTTAAAAATTGCTTTTTCTGGAACTCTACAGGCCTTCAATATAAGAAAAGCTTGACTTGACTTGACTTAGATAGTATTCATGTAAGCTTGCAATTACGTTAAGCAATGAAGTATGACCAAGTCTCAATGATTGCATTTAAGAACATTTCTAGCCATAAACTAGCAAATGAATTTTGAAGCAAAAATACTTTGGTTACATGTGTGACTTGATCTTGAGGATATATGAATTTTGTAGGGACTGATGCTGACTTTGTAAGATGGAATTTCTTATAAACACATACAGAAAGTTGTTGAAACAATGCAAGTTCTTTGATCTCTGTTTTACATCGCTATATTAGTACTATGACAACTAGTATATTACTAAAACTGCTGCTGATGTCATCACTATCACCATGATTACATCATCACCATTATGGTGCTTCCAATGTGTGTGCCTATCTTTATGTCTGTTTCTGCGTCTGTGCCTATGCTTGTTGCATCTCATAGTTATTCTGCTGCTTTCTATTAAAGGAGAGTGACTTGAAGAGCATTAGAAATGCTATGGCCCGGAAGGAGATGCAAGATATGAAGGCCTCACTTCTCAGAGCAAAGCGTGAAGCATCTGTTGCTGATGGTATTTCATGGGGCATGGATGAGGACGCTGTTGAAGAAAATGAGGTGTGCAAGACATTCATTACAATTTAGTAGTGGAATGCTACAATCATCACATGGAAAAATGGTTGGATCCATCATATGATGGATTTTATAATCTGTTGGATATATAAGTTAGTGTTTGTACAATTGAAAATCCGCCTAACAATCTAAAGAATATTATGCCTTCAACAGATTTGATACAGTTACCTTGACCTATTTCCCTTTGATAAGAAACAGAAAAGGGATTTTGGTAGAATGAGAAATTTTACGTTTTAGGGAAGGAGTATTCAGATGAGGAGCCCAATCCTTCTCTTCTCTGACATGGTATGCAAATAGTCGGGTTTTGACACAACGGGTGTATACTTGTTGGTTTTCCAACCAGCCAATATGGATTTTCCTGGGAAACTTGAGTTGAGATTCTTGGATCCCTAATCTCCACCTGTCTCTTCCTTTGTATCTATAGACTTCGAGGGAGATTTTTGGAAGCCATTGCGCCTTATACCTCTCTATTAGTACTATTTATGTTGCTTATATCGTCCTTGTGACCTGGAGGTCATGGATCTGAAACATGGAATCAGCCTCTCTGCAGAGCAGGGGTTAGGCTGCCTACACCAGACCCCCTTCAGACACCTCAATGGTGCACTGGGCAAGCACGTTTTATGTTATTGTCATGGTGCACTGGGCAAGCACGTTTTATGTTATTGTCATGGTGCACTGGGCAAGCATGTTTTATGTTATTGTCATGGTGCACTGGGCAAGCAACTTTGTTGTGTTATTGTCATGTTGCATTGGTTGTGTTATTGCTTTACGAAGGCATATGGTTTTAAACTTGCTCGTTGATATTTGACCTTGTCAGTGAATTTTCTTTCTGACTAATTTTGACTATTTAGGAAGACGTTGATGAAATAACTTGGCAAACCTACAAGGGACAGCTGACGGAGAAGCAGGAAAAAACTCGTGATAAAGTTGTCAAAAGACTTGAAAAGGCAAGTGACAATTGCGGGAATGATTTCCATGACTTGAGCAGAATTACTTATTTTGCTGTTTTATCACACCTCATTGACCTTGTCATCATACACTTGAGATTTACATGGAAATGCTGTGTAGTAATATCATTTTATACCCTTGAGCCTACTATCTCTGACTGTTAATACCAATTGTTTTATATTTCCATGTGGTCCTGTTTATATTTATTATGCAGCCTGTTTACATTTGGTAAAAGAGGATAGGTTGTCCAACCTGATATATAGATAGGCTTAGCATTAACAAAATTTCAGAAGGAAACAATATTACTGCCGTCCACTGAATCTCGCTAAGTTTGGTCCAGACTAAATCATTGATTAGCTGGAGTTCAAGTACCTAAAATGGAACATCACTTTTGCTATTAAATCTGAAGCAACCTTCCCTCATCTCCTCTTATCCCAATTGACGTGACAATCTCTGGATCTGGCACCCGCAGTTCCACCCATAGCAAATTATACCCAAGCCTACTCACCATGCACGTAAGATGCAGACTGCCTGCTGCCATCAATAGTCATGAAAGAGCATATTCCTTGAGTGACATTGCGACTTTACCTCTATCTTTATTATTAGCTGAACTCAATTCATAGCTCGAACCAGCTTGTGCCTGTAATATATTTTCGTCCAAGATCAACCTCATCGAGAGCAATGAATTCGCAACATTTGTTATCGATCTTCCAGAATATCCCCCACCATAGAAAGGAGCTGAGTCCTATTGTGTCCCAAATGAGTTAATAATGGTCAGATGATAAACAATGTGCGAAATGGGTGACTTGAGTCAGCCTGGTCCTGACTTGCTTGGTATACATTCTCCTGCTAGCCTGCCCTTTTTTGCTTTCCAATTACTCATTGGGAAAGAAGAAGGGAACAGTTAGAATTCCCCCTTGGAAGAGACTCCACATTCATCTAAGACAAATAATGGCTTATCCTTTATTAGAAAGTGTAGGAGTCCAGCTAAGTCTGAGGTTCATTTAAGATCCGTTTGAATATTGTCTTAGCATGTGTTTTCCTGCAGCATTTGAAGGATATTGATAGTATTGTCCAAATTCAACACATTTTTATTCCTCTTTTCAACTATGAAATCTATTTTTACTTCTCAAGATGGCTCTATGACAATTAACATTTTTCTGTTTTTACTATTATGGATAACACCACCTTCCGCATCCCCCTTGTTTTTCTTATGTTTTGTTGTGGCTTCAGGTTGCTAACATGAAGAAAGAAATAGATGCTATTCGTGCCAAGGATATTTCTCAAGGTGGGTTAACTCAGGGGCAGCAAACCCAGATTGCCCGTAATGAACAGCGAATATCACAGGTACAATCATAACATGAGCATTATGATATGTAAGTCCTTACTTTCAACTGCCCCAGATTCAGACTCTGGAGGATAAGTTCTCTCCACAAGTACTGCGAGAGAGTGGTTTTCCTCATCGGTAATACTTCTACATAACGAATTTCCTCAGGTTGTGGAGGAGCTTGAAAATTTGGAAGAGACCCTGAATGAAAGTATTCGGGAAAGTTTAGGAGCACGTGGTGGAAGAATGTCTCATGGGAAAAAGAAAGGGGCAACCGAAGACGATGAGGAGGAATATTTGAGGTACTCATTAGCTGAAAAATCCCTCAATCCCTCCACCCCGCTTCCACAGCCTTCCCCCATAAAAGTACAGAACAAGTTTTCTTGTATGTTGATGCTTTACTCTAAGCATGTATTTCACATTTTTGACCAGCGATGATGATGAGTTCTATGATCGAGCAAAGAAGATGCCCTCTAAGCAAAAGGGTGCAAACCAGTCAATTGAAACTGCTGATTCTCTTCTTGATAAGAAAGATTCAATCAGTAAAGAAATGGAAGACAAGAGGAAGTTGCTTCTGGATGAGAAGAACAAAATGGCACCAGAAACGGTTGCAGCTGAAGCTGGGGATGCACTAGATGCATATATGTCTGGGCTTTCATCTCAGCTAGGTGTGCAATAATGGTGTATAACACTAAATATCTTGTTCATTTGACATGCAAGTACCACCCCCAGTCCCACACGGTGAAAACTCACATGGATACTGGGGGACCCTAGTATTAAACATCACATATGGCCAGACTTCTTTTGAGTAGGCCAAACATGAGATGATTCAGGTCATATTATATTTCCAAAACGTTTTCTTCCCCCCACCATGAATTCACGGGAAAAGGGGGAAAAGAAAGAGCTTGACAGACTTTCGTTCTCTAGCTCTTTTGAAGATACTACTTTTTGTGTTGCATATCTTGCATCCAAGGGTATAAGTTGCTCCATTGTGTCCAGGAGGTCACTTGTTTGAAATACTGAAACAAGCCCTAGACCTGGCAATGGCAGGAGCCTTGTGCACTAAGGCTGCCTTTTTATTTCATGTATTGTGGAAGTTTTAGATCATTATATGTATTCTTTTACTGATTTTTTTCGTTGATTACCAGTGATCGATAAAACGGAGCAACTTCAGAAGGATATGCAAACGCTGCAGTCAGAGTTGGACAAGGTACTCTACCTGCTGAAGTTTGCTGACCCCGCCGGAGAAGCTGCTAGGAAAAGGGAATCTAAAAAACAAGAAGCGACACCTGATAGTTCAAAACTACATGCTTCTCCAATCATCAAGCAACCCCAAGTAAAAAAGAATAAAAGACTTGGAGCAGAAGAAACAGCGAGTGGCTCTATTAAGAAGCAGGGTACTGCTGATGTTGCCATTAAATCATGCGACACGCCAGAGCAGCAGGAGATTGTAGCTGATGCCACAGACAGTAAAACTAGTGTATATACTGTTGTTAAGCCTCAATGGCTCGGGGCTGTAGAGAAGATGGAAGCAAAAGCCTCAGTACAAGAAGCCCAAGTGGATATGCACGACTCTGATCAGTTTGTTGATTATAAAGACAGGAAGGTGGTCTTGGAAAAAAAGGATCCTGCACAAGTGAGTGTGGACTCTGCAATTGAAAATGCAGCCCCTGGTCTAATAATAAGAAAGAGGAAGCAGGTTGAGAAGTCCGAAGTCGATGAAGGTTCTGTAGAGTCAACTTCCTCTGTGGGTGCGGAGTTTAGGGCAGAAGATGCTGTGGCACTATTGCTGAAACATTCAAGAGGATATCATGCATCTGTTGATTTGGCGGGACATGACAGTGAAGACCTGGCACACAAGACTCAATCAGGGAGGGGTAAAAAAGCGTCCAAAAAAGTGCTGGGTCCAGAGAGACCATCTTTTCTTGAAGGTGAATCGGAGTACGAGTCTTGGGTGCCTCCCAAAGGTAAATATTGCTCCTTTACCAAATGTCACTGGTGGTTATGTTATTTGGCCTTTGTTTCTGATTCTTTGCTGGCGACCGATTATTAGGTCAATCAGGTGATGGACGGACCTCGCTTAATGACCGTTACGGTTACTGATTCTACATGCCCTTGGCTGTCAAACATGGCTTTGGTAGGTAATAGCCAGTTGAATTAGTATATAGAGCATTACTTGTTCCTTTTAGACGGCCCCCCTCCCTTCGGGGGAAAGGCATTCATGTAATTGATTTTAATTAGTCAACCATTTAAATTACATAGAAATTAGGCTCTGCTGTTCTATTATATTTTAATGTTTTTTATCTCCTCTGCAATCTGCTTCTTCTCAGTATCATCCTCGTTCAAATGGATAATTTGATTAGGAAATTTGTTTTGCAGCAACTTCAGAAGCAAGAATAACCTACAACTTCTCTATTTAGCGACAAATGATGATCGTTATATATACTTGGTGATTTTTAGTTAGTGTTGCTAGAAATTATCATCAAAAATGTTTGCAATAATGTCACGAGTAATATTGATAACTAATTGTCACTTTGGAGAGCTATAAGCTATTTTTACTGTTGAGTTACAGTCAAATTTTTTCTATTTTTTTTTATTAAATAGGTGTGCAATCGGAAGGCATTTTACCAAAGCATGTCACCACACACATTCCATACCGTACAAGGGATCAGTTATGCTGGCCAATGTCACTTGTTGTCCTTGCTCTGTTTAGCTTTTTTGTCACAATGTCATTGCAAGGTATATACTTTCTTAATTTTCTCTAGCACCCCAAAGTTTAGAAGACGATTGTAGACAAATATATTTTTTTCAAAAAATTTCTCTGTCCAAATTGGAGGGCTGGAGCTTTTCACACCAAATACTGTTATCTTTCAACTTTCGCTGAAATGAGGTCGGAACTCGTGTCTAAGTTCGTTTTGCACCTCTTAGTTGGGTTTTGCCTCTAGAAACTGTAAATTCAGGGATGGATGAAATTGGAGTGTGTACTTTCCCTATTGTTTTAGGAATTCTAGAACTTAAATCCCATACTTGGGTTGAAAAGAGGAAACCTAAGTCAGTCTGAGATCCCATTGTTGCACGCTTTGAATCGAGGTGGGCAGGTTGGAAGATGCAATAACTCTCTAAATGGGGAAGGTTACAATATTAATTGCACTATATGTAGCCTTTCTACTCTCTCTTTTCCGAATACCCGTTTCTCTTTTTCTTTTTTTTTTCCTTGTTGGTAATACCTGTTTCTGATTTGGGTACTCAATGAGCAGGAGTTCTTTTGGCAGGGGAATGAAAGATTCGATAGATACCATCTAGTGGATTGTGACCCTTTTCTCCAATTTTAGAACGTGGGTTGGGATGAAGTTCCACTGTTTATAGTGCTGTATTATGTGTTTTTTTCGTGTACCTTGTCTTGTATTACATGCTTAGTAATGATATGATTGGCAAGGATTTTTTCCTAAGCCAATAAAAAGAAAATGGGTGTTATTAATTAAGTTTTATATTTGCATTCATAACAAAGATAAAAAGGAATACAAGCTATAATACATGAGCCTATTGAGGGCTGAAGGCCTAAAGAACAATAGAAAGCTAGTGAAGTAACAGCCCTACCATACACCAAAACACTTGACCATGTGAAGCAAAAACGAAAAGGCTAAATAATATAAGCAAAGGGTGCAGGTCAGCAAGCACACAAGCATAGATCCTCTCCATAGCACCATAAAAACTAGCCGCCACTCCTAGTTGTTGAACGAGTTTGCTGAACCTACAGTCTGAGCAAACGGTTTGGCCTCGCTAAGTGTGTCTGGAAGCGCCTGTGGTTAAACTGCACATATCAAAACAAGAACATAGGTGACATATATCGGACATAATAGGCTTTACCGCACCGTCAGGCTCCTCAACTCCCCTTCATCTGTGATAGAAGATAGATGGAATTACTATGCAGCATAATATGTTAAGGTTCTGTTATTGAGCCCAACAGCATGCGTGTAATGTAGAGTGACTGCAATGTAAAAGTGCAAGAGGCAGGATAGGAAATGCAAAATGAAAATGGTTTCGGTGTGAAATCATGGTATTTATTCTAACAGATCTTGTTTCATTATCCTATGCATTTACAAAGTACACGAACGTTGAATCTACTTGGCAAACCCTAGTATCACCGAGAATATATTGTCAGCGTGCAGTTTTGCATATATACAAGTTCGAGAACCTCAATGGAGCTTTGCCAGTTTCGACATTTCTCCTCATCACCATGATAGGCGCATACTTCCCACTTCCAATTGTCCGCCCACGATAAATTAGTGAGCCAAGGATGGTGGTGCAGAAAATACTTTGTTAACTACCATAGCTGTGGTTCTTCTTCGATGAATGTATGGTATCTTCTAAACCACCTTGCAGCACCGCAATTCACTGACACCGGAATGTAGCCTCTCAACTGTACAAGTAGTTGAAGACTGGATCAAGTGCTGGCACCTTCTTGGTGCTCATATATACAGGACCATGCCCAGGGTCTTCGCCATACAGGTAACAGCAGCCGTAGCTTTCCATGCCCTACTACCAGACGGGAATAGAGTAGACCAATCGTTGCACAGACTCTCAAAGTCAGATCAGTTAAAAAAATAGGGTGACTCTACAACATCTCCCAGATCGAAGTCTCCTCGTTCAGGTAAGGGCGGGAAAGTCAATTCTGGGAAAGACTTCTGAAAGCTCTCAAGCAACTGCTCATAGAGAACAACAATTAGAACAGCTGTGGAAATATGCTAAACAGAACCCCATATAGTGCAGCTAAACTTGAATTTCACATATGAAATGTAGTTACAATGTAAAAAACAATCTAAACTTGAGGTGAATTTCCGTATTCACCACACATACCTAGATTTTGAAACTTGCATATCGTGCTCTTTGAATAAAGGGCTAATGCAAAAGCTGTACCATGAAGTATCACTCTCGTACAGCTTTAGTAACCCATATTTAAAACGTACCAAATCAGTAATTAAACAGTTTTTATATCCAAATCAGTCCAACGGCTAATGGGAGCCGGAAGGCATTAAAAATTTAAGGGATAGGACTGCCATTATGAAAAAATATATGTGGGCCCCATCACTTCTTCTTCTTCCTCCCCACCCCCCCCCCCCCCCCCCCTCCCTCCCCCCTCCCACTATCCACCCACTCCAACAAACACCACCGAACCACTCCACACCCCACCTATGCGGCCATGACCCAAATTTCCTCATCCACCCTTGACCAGCTACGACCCCCACCAATCAAGCCGCCATCGCCACTCACTCTAGCCTCCAATTCATGCACCAATGCTACCAATCAACCCTCCACAAACCACTTTCACAAACCACCGCTCAACAGCCCTCCACCATCATCATCACAGCCCCACCCACCACTACAACCCAGCCACAGACAAAGAACCCACATCATCACCGCCAAAACACCACCACCACACCATCGATCTACCCACTCTCTTTCTTTCAGACCTTGACCTCTCCCACAAATAGAAAACCCACTACCACACGGCTAACCACCATTATAGATCAGTCAAGCCACGACAATCAACCACAATCAAACACTCGCATGCCCAAAACCACCACAACTGTCCGTCAATTCATGAGTATAGACCTGTTGCTTTGTAACCGAATGGCAGTCCACATACCGTGGTGGTTGGGTAACTGGATGGCAAGAGTGAGTGTGTGAGAGGGAGTGGTCATGGATGATAAAGGACGGCGGTCGCCGTTGGAAGCAAGTGATGCTAGTGGGGCGGGCGAGATGTAGGGCGAAGAATTAGGGGGAGGGTGTGTTTTTTTCTGTTTTGGGGGTTGGGTGGGAGGGGGTGGGGGTGATTGGGGTGTAGCGGCTAGTGGCGGGTGTTGTGTTTTTCTTGTTTAGTTTTTCATTCCATAGGATGACATGGACCAATCAACTAGAGAGAAGTAGGGCCACATGGATCTGCTTTTGGACATTTTTCCATAATGACAGTCGTATTCCTTAGATTTATAATGTCTTCCAGCTCAGGTTGCCCTTGGACTGATTTGGTTAAGAAATAAGTGTTTAGGTACTGATTTAGTACGTCTTAAATGTTGGATACTAAAGCTGTACTGGAGTGTATTTGGAAGAACACACATGTATTTGGAGTCACGTGCAGGAAGACAGCATGCAGTTGTCTTTGAAAACGTACCATGTACTAAAGGCCCTAAGTTTCGTGGAAGAAGACACATGTACTTGTATTTGGAGTTAAACTGACTTCTATTAGATTCTATCAAAACAGTAAGCATACAATGATTGCTAGATGAGACATTCCAACATTAAAATGACGTTACATCAGTTCCGTGCCAATTAGATAAAGAAGGATTAAAGATTGAACGGTTGATTCAAGTTGTAAGAAATAACCTATCGCCTCCCTTTAAAATGAGTTCAAAGGTTATAGAAGGATTGTAGAAATTGGAAAATTAAAACCAGTTGAGATAACATACATTTTCTAGAATTGGTGTTTCATAGAGCTCAACAAACTTCTCTCTCAGTATGCTGTTCAATACGTCCACATCACATGCATGTGCCCAGTATGAATCATGAACCCCTGTAACAACGTATAATTTGGAAGCAAGTCACAAAACTGATGTGCTGATTGTCAATGATTTTGTTTTATTAAGAACTCAGAAACCTATATGTAGAACCTGCAAAGTTCAAGCCAGCCTTTTTGCAGGCTACAGCAGTCATCATCATATGGGAACCATCAAGGGAGTGAACAAAATTTGGTGGGAAAGCTGTTCGCTGTCGCTTGACCATAACCTGTAATTGTCGAAGAAGCATGACAATTTGCAAGAAATACAGGTGAGAATGTTACGACAAGTGGCAGTAATACGAAAATTGAAGGATCACCTTCTCTGTTTCACGCTGCAGCGTCAGAACCTGAAGCGAAGTCTTAATCTGCACCAAACAAAACATGAGAAACATCATTTTGGACAACAGAAGTTACAAGGATAATGACAAACTTTAACTTCTGCAAAATGTACGTCACTCACAAGATGCCTTCCTAATTTTCGATATGGCTGCACAACAGGAAGTCCAAGCGGAGTTGTCCACCTTACAGGCTGATTCTCGGATGCAATAATCTGTACAACCTTTGTAGTCAATAAGCTCTCATATATTACATGCGAGATCTACTCAAATATGCAAGTTAGGCAAGATTTGAGAAATTTTTTTCGAGATTGACTTATATAATATAACAAGCCACCACGGATCACTTGGAAAGTCTCATAATGATCTAGATGTTGAAGTATATTGGTATTATTAGTGGCATGGGCAGTTTAGACTTAATGTTTCTCGTCTTTAGGATGTTTTTCTTGAGAGTCGGTGCAATGCGTTTATTGAGCTTTGGAACACGAGCGTTCTAATAAGTCAAATTGAACCTCATGTGGACTGCCATCTGCTCTAACTGTCCTGTTACAAAGTTCACAAACATGGAACTGAATGCTAGTTTTTTTCTTACTGAATCGCTGGTGTGTAGCTCATTTTATGCAGTAGATTATGAATTTTGTGATGACTTGCTCCAGCAGGAAACACTAAGATCCAAAGATACATGTGATTTGTTGACATGGATACCAAGCAATGGATGCAGAAACATAGTTTCAAATAATTGAACAAGGCTTCTGGGCATCTAGAAAAACAGAAAAAAAGTGTAATGGACATAATATATGCAAGCAATTGACATAAACTGATAAAGAAATGGTGCATCCATCTGAAAGCAAGTTACATAAACCACGACCACTAAGTACTTCAGTCAAATACCTTAAGTACATTACCACAGGCAATAGTACTACTGAAGTCATGCCATTTATATGTGGCAGTAACTCTCTCAAAGCCAGTTAACCCCATCTAAAGTTCTTCATCTTCCTTTAATATAGAAATAAGTTGAACCCGCTTTAGATTGTTTCTTATGAATGACCAAAGAGAATTTTCAGTGTCACACTCCGAGTAAGACTATAGGCATGGAAACACTCAAGTATTCACTATGACGCTTATTTCTCTTCAACCAAAGACACCACAAAGCATAGAGGGGTAGCTCTCTGCCAGCAAACAA
Source organism: Escallonia herrerae (assembly GCA_033070095.1). Lineage (NCBI taxonomy): Eukaryota > Viridiplantae > Streptophyta > Magnoliopsida > Escalloniales > Escalloniaceae > Escallonia > Escallonia herrerae. The sequence continues at coordinate 107,784 of JAVXUP010001381.1, forward strand.
TAACTATACTATACAATATAGCTAATAAGGTACACACCTTTGCACAGTCTCCAAGCCAGCTCATGATACTACGTGCAGCTTCAAACATCTCGCCTAATGCAGTTAAGGTGATCTGTTCAAGCAGTAAAGATAAAGGTTTTTCCACAAAGAGCAAAAACTATCGTCAAAATATGTTGAACTTTGTTACTGCATGAACTTTGTTACTGCAACATTATGAAGCACGGACACAGGTGCGAGTGCGGATACGCGGCTAAGGCATTTTTGAAAATTTTAGGATACGGGTGCGGCGGGGATGCGGCAAATTTCGTCAATATTTTTTTAACTATGTACACCTAGTGTTGATTTTCTAAACAATTTGAATCTTAAGAATCATAATATATGTATTAGATATAGGTAAAAGAAAATTGATATTCCCACTAAAGTAGTGAGTTTTTAAGTTTAATGAGCTGTTTCGTAAATTTTGAAGTTTTCAACCAAATTAGTGAGAGTTTGTCAAGTTTAATGGGCTGTTTTATAAATATTAAAATTGTATAGCTGAACAGAATAAAGTTTTTATGTGGTATTACTATTATTTCTTAGAAGTAATGCGATTGGTTTAAGTCATAACTTAATTATTGGGTACTTAAATAAAATAACAAATCTGTGGATATAAGCTGTCAAAAGTCAGCCATTTAAATATCTGATCAATCTCCAGCCAACATCGATTCCCCGTTCTTTTTCTTCTTCTCTAGAATCAATCGCACCCACATTACCGCCCGCACGCACGCCCGCCGTCTTGGGTCGCCAGTGAGTATTTCTCCCTTCTCCTTCTTTTTCTTCTTCTTCTGCTGCTGCTGCTGCTGCTTCTGATTCTCTTCAGTCTTCTCTCTCCTCTCTCCTCTCAGATTCCTTGCCGGTGGTTGCCGATCAGCCCGAAAGTTGTGGGTTCACAGATCCGCTACGCACCCGAGCCGCACCCGGTATTTAAGACTTAAAAAAAATAAATCAAAAATACCACGCACCCGACATGCACTCACGCCGCACCAGACCCGCACCCGCGCCAGGCGCTCTGCTGGTGCTTCACCTAAAGTGCCGCACCCGTGCTTCAGAGCTGCAACATCACTTAGTAACTATACGTACAGCTTCAAACATCTACCATAATGCAGTTAAAGAGATCTGTTCAAGCAGTAAACAAAATGTTCTTTCCATGAAGAAGAGAAACTACAGCCAAACATATGGTGAAATTGGAACTACTACATCTTTTTGTAAATAGCTACAGCCATTTCATAAAAAAGCAACTCAATAAAAAGTCTATCCATACTTCTCATTCGAGGCCACACATCAAGTGGAGACCATGGGCTGTCCGATCAGTATAAAGCTTTGAATTTGGGACATGGAAAATGATGTTTCAGACAAAATAAATTTGGATACGAGATCGCTTTTATTAGGCATGACATGCCTGAGAGTGGTAGCATTCCCCATGGTCAACTTGTGAGTGCAAGCTAACACTTATACTAAATTGGCATTTTTATCCCCGAGTGCTTAACGGAGCAAGTCTATGCTTCATGATGCAGTTGTGAGTCTATAGAAGTATAAATCTGTCGCTCTTACCTTTGCAGCATAACAAGCCGCACCAAAGAGCTCTCCATCTTCTGCGAAGGCACCACGTTCCTTTAATCTTCTCTTAATCTGATCTCTAGCACCAATATAGGTAACACCATACACTGATGTCATAACTGTCTGTTTGACTAACTTCCTGTCCACCTAGATTATACAGTTATTGCCAGCTATGAGTTACGAGAATAACCAAGTGTCACCATGATAACCAAGCAAAGTTTCAATGCACAAAAGATCAAAAGCCATATAACGGGGTCACAGTCTCAATAAGACCATTCGCCTGAATCGATGGAGCAACTATCATCTGTTGAACCATCCCTTCTGAAAACCTAATGATAATAATAAGTACTGTGGTGGTGGTAGTAAGTGGCAAACACAAGAAATGCCAGCAAACCTGATTGATTAAAACCCTTGCATGCAACGCCTCTGGGAAAGTTGCAGGATCTTTCTGTGCATCCTTCCTCATGATATCAAGAACTCTGCATTGATCATAAAACTGTTATCAGACTGTTTGGACTTATCTTCAGAAAACTATAACTAAATGCAGGCAAAAGTTTCTGGAGCTACTGGATGAAAATTACCGAGGAACTCCTTTTAAAATATTGTTTTAACAGCTTATACTAATGAAAAAGGGAATAAGAAAATCAACTGATCAGATCCCATTCACAAGTCAGAGAGTACGCCTGCTGTTTTGAATTTGTTGCGACCCTTTCTATGCCACTAAATACTGGTTCTTTGCTTTTTTGCTTTCAGACATCTTCAACCGTGGGAGCTGAATGGAATGAAAGGATTGGCCAAGCCAACCTATGACATTGGCATACTGTTCTGTCCTATTCCGTTGACCTCAAAACCAAAAAAATTGAGCAATTAAACAATGGTATAAGTACTACTTGCGACTTTCTGAAAACAATATAATCAGGCAACAATTTAGAGCAGCTTAGTGAATCCTGGTTTTCCCCATTTTCTAAAACTATGATCAAAGGCTGCAAACCTGCTTCAAGAGCAATTCTTGAGCCCAAAAGCAGAAGGCAACACTATCGCATTTGTTCCTGCCAGAGAGCTTCGAAATAAAAATACCTACCTACTTCCCTGAAAACCTATCGAGGAAGGAACTTTCCTACACATCAGGTGGGAAATTCTCTGTATACTACCTGGCTGACTCACGATTATCTTGACCAATTGATCTTCCAAAATACTACCTTCAACAACTTTCCTTCTTTACATCTCTTTAGCTGCTTGGCTTGTAGAGAATATCTGGCTTACCATGTATAAGCACTATAATCGAACAAGCAGCCCATAAAAGTTAATATCTCGACCGACACACACCCCCCCTCCCCCATCCCCCCGGGCTCCCCAGGTCGTCCTACCCAAAAATTAAAAAAAAATTCATATGCACAAATTTATAGCAAATTTCTGTGGGATTATTCAAACAGCAAGCATTAAGCATCAAGATAAAGCAGCTCACCTCGCAGCAATTCCAGAGTAAACATCAGCAGGTTTCTCCCCAGCAACAAGATTGACAGCAGCAGCTCCCAACTGAAGAAACATTTTAATGAGAAACTACAAACAGAAAGGCATTTTTGGAATACGAAAGTAAGACAAAATGGATGAAAATATGGTTTCTAATTCCGACTTCAATAGGCAGCAGAATACTGCAGCAACATTAGGTAAAACTCTCTCCCCCCTCCCCCTCTCTACACACACGCACATATATATACATTTATTCATGTATACGTGTATACAAACACCAGTGCTAATTAGTTGCCGGTGAAGGTGAAGCAGTCATTTGCTTAAGAGTACTAGGAAAGTGCAGCCTAAACTTTCAAGTTAGTAGTGGGGGCAAAGTATAGGTCGTAAAAGAAATTCCATCTGTCAGTTAGACAACCAAATTCTGTTAAATGAACTTCACACTAGCAATTATTTGTCAATAAAGCTCGAAAAGTTTCCCTTATAATAGGAGTGCTATAGTCATCAAGTTGCATAAGGTGGGCAAAGATGAACCTACTATATTTTTCTGCTTTTTGGTAGCAGTACCGGCTCAAAATGCTTAGTTTTCTCAGGGTGCACAAGATCAAATTTTTCTGGGTGACCTGAGCATGCTGTCACTGCAACGGTGTTACTCGTGCTTCGGGAGAGCTGAGAAGAGCAGAGCAGCCTTCCATTAGGAGTTGGAAAACTTGCGAAGGCGTTTAGGTGTTTGACTTCTTATCTGGTCGCTGGTTGTTAGGGAGGAACTGAAGTAGTGAAATGGACCAAATTATGTTCTCCGATATCCTGATGATGCAAAAGAGATTCTATATGACAGCAATGTACGGAAAATACAAGGCTCTTTTGGCTAGTAAATCTACTTCTACGATTTTCTGTTGTTTCTAGCCATTGATATTCGATACCAAACACTCTATATCCGGTATAAAATATTTTGCTGCAAAGGACAATTAAAATACACGCGTGTAAAAAGAAAAACCTGGAATGTTGAAAGGCAAATACTTTTTCTGCCCAAGTTTTTACAAGTATGTGTTAATCAAAAGGGCAGAAAAATGTTAACCAAAGGAAACGGTACGACTACACATTCCTCGATTGGCTCCTATCCTGAGTGAAGTATATAACAGTAGATATGTAAAATTGGTTGCTTATGGTCCTCATTTCACCTGAAAAGGTATAACCAAAGGAAACAGTACGACTACACATTCCTTGATTGGCTCCTATCCTGAGTGAAGTATATAACAGTAGATATGTAAAATTGGTTGCTTATGGTCCTCATTTCACCCGAAAGGTATTTTCCTATTCCCAATTTCTCTAATGCTGGCTGCATGGCAATTGGCTCTGCCAAACAAATTACATGACAGCTACATCCTATTTTCAGATATTTAACCAGTCATTCAAAGAGCGAAAAAAGTTACAGGTAAGACCACCGTTTTGGATTGGAACTACATATAGTGGACTCTCCATAGCTGCTTCGTTGAATTTTTGCATTCACCTTAGAGTTATAATATTATAAAGTGAAAATCACAAGAAGAGGAAATGGTCATTACCTTGTCTCTACCGAGAGCAGCATAGTGCTGTAAACCATTGCATGAACCATCCTACAAAAACAAAAGAAAAAGAAATATAAAGAATGAACCTTTGAAGTAGATAAAGAGACACCATTAGGTGAAGTAGATAGAGACGCAAATAGGTCACTAACAATACCTCCAGTGAAAAGGTCATACTAGTCAAAGAAGAAAAGACACCATATATGAGGGGGAGATATTAGGGAAGGTAGAGGGCGAGAAAAAGGAACAAAACATGAAAGTTTCAACTCGTGCTATTTACTAACATATAGAAAGCTGCCTAAATCCACGTTTGGTGAGCTGCCAAAGTGGCATATCCAAAACCCAACTATAGGAGGCAAACAGATAGTTAAAACCAATGAGTACATAAAAGGTGGCGGTCATAGAAGCTGTTCAATGTTATCAAGCTCAAGAATAACTAAACAAGATCAAAGCAAATTTAGTGCATAAAAATACACTATACATATAATATAAGAAAGAAGAATACATACCAATATATCATGGCGATATTTATATTTTTGTCATCTTCTAGTCCATATTATTGCCCACGTATGATTTTTCTTTGTTACGAGAAAACATGTTTTTTTGTCGTATGCAACTTTGTGTACAGATAATAAAAAATGGACATACACGATGCCTTCCACTACTACTATGTTTTTATGAGCAGTATCTATGTCCCTGTACCCACAACCATACCTAGACATCTGATTTGTGTTTTTGTAGTTGTACCTGGTGTACAGGAATATGTGAAATGGCTGTTTCTGGGGATGAGCTTCTCAGAGCTTCAGACAGATTAATGCACACGGCCAAGCACTGAAATGGATCTTCTGCATTCAACCACCACCTCCTTCCTTCAAGTGGTCTGTCAGCAGAATCAAATATGTCATCCAGGTGGTTTTCGGTGAATGCTATTCGACCCTCGTGAGATAATTTGTCTACACCACATGCAAATAGATTTGCCAAGTGTATCTTCAGCCAGCGCAAGCCTGAATTTCCAAGAGGGCGTCCCTCTGCAAACTCCAAGATACCCCGACATACATCTGAACCAAGATGATTTAAGTGTGGATGCATAGGGTATGCACGACCCCGAAAATCAAGGTTGTGAGGATAGAAGAAGCCTTCTTCATCTTTAATTTTCCTTGCCACCTGCTCCACAATCAAGAAGTGCGGATATGAATCCAACTGAAAGCAAGACGACAAGGTAGCAACCTTACCAGCGAGTAAAATCAAATCTTACAGCAAGTTTGAGTTCTGTATCACACCGCTGTGAATGTCTCTCTCTGTTTTCCTTCTTCACATTCTTCACTTTCCACTTCCACTTCTTAAGTAATGCCTCGTCTTCTGTATCGGGTTGGTCTGGTAACGGAATCTACAGTCCAGCAAAGATACAATCGGTAACTTCATAAAGAAACCAAGCCTGACATGTAGCAATAATCGGCCATGCAAAATAACTCACATCATTACGGTCAACCAAATCTGCAAGTACGTCTCCACTAGCCCATATTCTGTCAATGACAGCAAGCACCCTCTTATTCACCCTCCATTTGGTACTCCCAAGTGTATCCAGGGCCTAACCCCATTAAACATTATAAAATCAATAATGAGAGGCAACACATGAAGTGTCAAATAGCTAGTAATTCCACAAGCATCCTTTTATAAACACTAAGGAAGTACTCAACATTACAGTTTTACTTATTGAAAGAGTTACCAAACCTCAAAAACTGGCTCTAATTGCTTTTTAGGGGCCCTTTTAAGTGCTTCACGTTGCTGTCTTGCTCCATGTGTGCGCATGATATAGGAACGCAAAAACAGGTAACCTCCCTCGTCATAACTGCAGAAGGACAACAAACAATAACCAAACAAGGAGCCTCACCAACCACTATTTCAAGCTTTACTTTTTATATGCCAAATATCCAAAGAAAAAAATCTGAAATATAGGAAGAATAGCTGTGCTACGTCCAGATCTCAGCTAACATGTCTATGGATACAGGAGCGGAAGGAAAGGATTCATGCAGTGGACCAAAACTATATTGGGAAAGAGGCTTTATTGAATGAGCTAGGCCTTGATTAACTAACAGAACTGACAAGCACGTAGTGCTCGAACTCCAGTTCCAAACTTTACGATCCAAACAGGTGTGGATATTGGTAAGGAAGTTAGCAGAAGTTTGTATTGTTGGCTCTGGAGCTCAACTCCCTAGAGGAATTAAAAAAATTAAAACACCTTGAAATAATGCAATAATGCAAATATTATATTACTGAAATAAAAGTACCAGCATAAATAACAATTTAAACACGGACGCTTCTCACTCTAAAACCTGCCTTTGTGGTACTTATCGACACAAAAACAGAAATCCTACCACTCAAACTTTTTCCTTATCTTTGTCGAGCTTTAATTCTAAAAGTTTTTATTTTCTTGAATACAGCAAATATTTTAATCAAGCAAAATTATGTTAATCTTCAATTTCGTTTCATTAGCCTAAGCCACTTCTTTTCTTTTTGTCCAAGTCACTTCTTTTCCAAGTTGCTTTTCTATTTCAATTTTCATCTAGTTTCAGACATGAGGGAAAGGTCATATTTCTTAAGAAGGAGCTGCTTTGAATGATGAATTAAAAGCGTAATCTCTTCAAACTATTGCGGGCTTTAGCAAGCATGACATATGAAGGTAACGAGGACAAAACTTTGAAGTGGCTTAAGAATTTGTTTAAACCAGACTCGAATAGACCTTTTCAAGAAAATTCAGGACAGTCAAAAGGTCTGTAACTATGATGCTAGTTGCCAAAAGGATAGCTCTCCTTTGTGGACCGCAATGATGGTTTCAGCAGGGATTTCAAAAGTTTCAAATCTGTAGCTTTGTGTTCTGCTGGTACCAATTTTTGAGACTCTGCATGGCATGTGCTAAGTTGTTAGTTGGCTGTTTGTTACCCTTTGTAGCATTCCTTTTGTAGATGTTCAATAGTGGCATATACTAATCACATATTTATGTGCATTAGTAACATAATGTAAACCAGTTGCATTCCTTTTGTAGATGTTCAACAGTTGTATAGCTTGATAATTTTTTAATCTTTTCGCATACAGGATTGGATGAGAAGGATTACAAAACGTAATGTTTGATTTTTTTTCCTTCTAATAATTAAAGCAACCCGAAGGGAAAGCTTTAGTATAGTACCCAAAGCTTCCAACCCAGTTTAGCCATGTGAACAATCAAGTTCTCCACCATTGTCTTAGGTAAGAATTTTATTGAATTCTTGTACCAGCTCGAGGATATAATCAAGCACATATATCTGATGTTGACACACTACAACCAAGCAGCTCAAGCTAGAGCCAAGCAAAGCAAATCAAGATTTCAGACCATTGAGCCGTTCCAAGTAAAAAGAGGATATATCAATTACTTAAAGCTAAAAATAGCAACCAATAAAATGGAAGATTCAAGCTATATACCCTGTCCACTTGACTGGAGGTACCAGCATTGGCATGTAAGGCATCACCATGTGCCTGGCCTGTTTAACAAAAAGCAGAATCCTTTTTACCAAAGATCCACAAGGAGAAATGAAAAAAAATATTTCTAAACAACAATATACTCCAAAAATGTGTTTAGACTTCACAAAAAACATATAAGCTGCGCTTTGTTGGTGAATTCTTGAGTCGACACAAAAATAGTTTCAAAAATATAGCCACAATGTACACCCAAAGGTATATTCAAAATAAGTCCTTAAATATCAGAATCTGGGGTGATCCTTCCAAGAGAGGGAAAATAGTGGATTTACTTACAGTTCTTTCCAGTCCTTTGAGAACTAGTGGGTCGCATTCAATAACACCAAACCTTCTGCTAACGCTCCTGTTCAAAACAAAAGCACGTAAACACCATGTCAACTACTGACAACGACTTAGAATAATTATGTATTTAGAACAGGGAAATAAATAGTCTTGAAAAATGAGCAAAACTGAGCCTAGTAATAGGACCAGGAATGAACCACCATTTGAAGTGTTGAGGTACGACAAAAACCACATCTCTAAAAGCAAGGGGGAAACAAGTTCTTACTTTGTTTCTTTTGATGCAGTTTTGAAAGTGTGTATAAATGCAGGTCGAATATCAGGAGGAGCATCTGCTGACTGGTCAGCTGGAGGTTGAATAAATGCAGTTTCTAAAAGGAATTCTATCAAACGACTGCCAACCTGAAAGGCAAAAAAGGATAGATTGAACTCTTGCATACGCCAATGCAAACAAATAGAATAACCATTTCTATGTTGATACGTGATAACGAAAGATCATGCAAACCTTAGCTCTAGCATCAGGCTTCCAGGGTTTTGTGTCATTTTGCCCGTTAACTATACGCCTCACTTCCCGCAGCTTTTGTTTTTTCATCAAATTAGTGACCCTTTTTCTTAACTTGTCTTGCTCCTGGGTTACAACATCAGATGCATCCCCTTCACTTTTCATGTCCTTGTCGATTTTTTTCTTCTTTGTCTTCTCCAAAAAATTGTGTATCCTAACCTGATCAATCGTAGGAGAAGTAATCAATGAAAGTCGGAGAGATGCAGAGGCAGACATAATCTAAGTAAGGATAGGGCTTCTTTTCCTTGGGTGTCGGTAAAAGGGAAAGAGATGAAAACATGAGAAGGCACTTCTCAAGTAAGAGATGGAGTAATCAATGGTAACAGTACCAACACACGGAAAAGGCGAGTTTGAACAACGAAGTAGTGACATGTAAAAGAAGGAACAAGTACGGGTGCTGTATACATAACTCCAGCCAAACTGCAAGCTTTCAGCAATGAAGAAAAAGAGAATAAATCTTGATGGTCAACAATATTGGGCATCATTAGATATTGCATAAGTACATGAATTGGACCTATCATGTGACTGCCATTCATTTCAACAACTTAAAACAAGTCTTGATTATAACTAGTTCGGAACAGCGACGTGTACAATCATGCAAGACAACATCAAATCTTCCTGTGAGGGGTTGTTCTGCAACAAGCTAAACAAGGATGGCTAGGCCCCTAAAATGTGAAGAAGATTAAAAGAATCAGGTCAAAAGAAAGAAAGCAAAAAGTTGAAGCTCACACACCTCCTGCTCAATGGCATCACCAATCATGCAGGCAGCTTGTACAACCCTCGCATTGCCATGCTCCCCTCCCGTCATCAGCAACGCCATCATCTTATGCATCGTGATAACCGACATCATATCAGCAGGCAGAAGATCAAAGTAAGGCGCATATGCAGCCCTATTCTTCCCTTGCCGACACAACTCCTGCTCTGCGGCAATCTTACTGCACAATGGCTCGTACCATCCAAGAAACAAGGACTTCATATAGGGCAGATTAGGTGCCAACTTCTGCTCACACATGTCCTTCAAAAGATCCTTGTACTCCTTCGCTGCCTGCTCCCAGGCCTCCGTCTCAATCTTCACTTGCCTCCTCCTAAGATTCTTATACTTTCCAACACCCATTCCCCTTTCCTTCTTTAACTCCCTCCTCCTCCTATAATCAAATTGCCTTCTATCTTCTCTCTTCATTTCTTCCAGCAACTCCTGAATTTCATCAGCTACAGATTCATCATCATCCACATCTGTCGAACTTGGCACAACAATCGCCTCCGCCAGACTGGCATAACTTTTAGGGCACAATCCATACGCACTAACATGCTTATTGGGCCTTCCTATATGCTCATTTTGGGGCAAGAATTCGCCCACTCGACAAAAACCCAATTCGGGAAACCCGTAATTTGAGTTAGGAATAAGCTCAAAGGGGCTAAAATTAATTTTCTTCGGAAAAATTGAATCTGGGGAAAATCCTAGAAAACTGCAAGAACGAGGGCAAAAGTGGGAATTGAGGGAAAATCGCAATGAAGAGACTTGTCTGGAAATGTTTCTCCACATAACTGTGGATTTCTTTGATGGGCTCGCTGACAAACTTGTGGGTTTGTCAAATGGGACGAAGGGATTAGTTTTTATGCCCGATGAAATGGGGCTTTTGCAGCTGGACATCAAATTGTTTAGGAAAAGAATCAAGAATGGTGAGGATGGTGTCTGAGTAGTACTGAGATGGTGGCAACCGGGATTTAGGAATGAAATTGCAGTAATTCATGAGATCGACGAGTCTAACAGAAACTGCGGGTGTTGGTGATGATGCAAAAGACGTCGTAGCCGACTTTAAACCCTTCGTTAAACCTTTGAGGCGTTCTGCTGTTAAGCTCCTGCGGATATTTTGACAGTAACATTCACTCTCAGGCTGGATAATTAGTGAAAATTCACTTTTCACCGTATGGCACATAATTACGAGTACGGTAATTTTAATGAGAACACTCTTTTTGATATAACATCATTTTACATAAATTACAATGTTAACACTTGACATTGTAAAAAATATTCTAAACAACACAAAACATAATATTTAAATATTAAATGACTACACATACTTGGTTCTTAAAATCTAAAAAATTATTTCAACAAATGTAGTCAAAATACAACTAAAAGTCATGCTTGATATAATAAAAGTTATTTCAGTTTCGCACATGAAATAACTACACCCACATGATGCTTGATTATTTTGAACAAAATTTATTTTATTAATTTTATTGTTGCACACGCATTGGGAGCAGGGGCGGATCTAGAAAGTCTAATCGGAGGGCGCCAAAAAGACAAAAAAAATTGATGGCTAACATAAAAGAAAGAAAAAGGTTTAAGTTCATCAACATTATAATTGCTAACATTTTTGTTTGAAAGAAAGAATCAATTGTGCGTGACTTTGACTACCACATCTACAAAAATAAGCGTACTATAATTAGCGTAACTATTGAATATGTTAAATGCATAGTAAATTGTTCAGTTCGTGTTTTTTCGTAACTAGAAAATACGTTAATACTATAAGAATTAAATCAATAAATAGCGTAACTATTGAAATAGCATAACAATTGAATATGTTAATACTATAATTAATTAGCATAACTATTGAATTTGTTAATGCTCTAAGAATTAAACTATAAACAAAAGAACTCACCTTGACCAATTCGTGTTTTTTTGTAATCCGGAGATTTGGAATTTGAAATTTGGAAGAATGAAGATTAAGAACGAAAAAAATTATGACAGCCGATGGCACAAAGAATAAAGAATACAACAAAACGAAACTCTAATTAAGTAATTACGATATAATGATATTTTCGTAAATATGTGAAATGTGAGTATTTATAATCAATAACTAAAAAAAATCCTAAAAAGTTGGGGGGGGGGTGCCGTCTCCCCCCCCCCGATCATGCAACAGTTTCGCTCCTGATTGCGAGTACCATGGTGACTAGTTCTATATAATGGTACGGAAAGAAACTGCCTTGGCATTATCAAGAACTTTTCATCAATTGTATACATACATAATGACACATTTTAAAACTTTGTGTCACTAAATACCAGTCATATATATAACGACGTTTGTTATTTTTTAAAGTAGATTCATATTCCTGATTAACTAAAGTGTCAACCGTTAATTACACTCACGATAGCTTCCAATTAAAAAAACACAAATAAAATGATAAATAAATAAAAAGTGGCAACATGTGCACATATATTTAACATCATTGTAGGTGCGGTCCATATAATGGGACTTAATATATCAGATTTGTTACAACGATAAGTTAAAAGGAAGAAAAGAAAATTTATATATACCTATATATATATATATATATATATATATATATATACACACACATACATATATATATATATATATATATATATATATATATATATATATATATATATATATGTGTGTGTGTGTGTGTGTATGAGCTGATCCGTTGAGAGCGCTAACAAATTGGGTTAAGTTGCTAGCGCGATCTAGCCGTCCACGCCCAATCTGTGGACGGTCCAGATCTTTTTCTTTTTGTGTCTTTTTTAAGTCTGTTCGCTACATTATGTAGCGGATAATTTGTTTGACAAGAATACCCCTGATCTCTGAACTGAGAAGGATGTATTCTATAGGCAAAATATTGTCCGCCACATAATGTGGCGGACAAGCCAAGGAAAAATCTGAGAACTTCTCTCTCTATCTCTAACAGAAAACCTCTCTTCCTCTTCTTTAGTTCTGTTCTGTTTCATCTCTTCCCAATTTCCTTATCATTGATTGATCCAATTCCACCATTACAGTAGCCGTGGCTGTAGTGTCTCGAAGCCGATACGCTACAAATACTCAAACAGAAACCCCCACCATTTATCAACTGGATTAACCCAAATTTCTCAAAGCAATCAAATAACACACAAAAGCAATCTCGGTGTCAAGTAAAACGTCAAAACCATAATGCAAAATCAAATGGGACTTTGGTTTAAATCTAAGATTTCAAAATCAGTCTACAGGGGGAGATACAAAATCAAATCAGTTTTATCACCCATAACCACCACCGCCGCACTACCACCAACACGCACCCACCACCATAAACATCAGAGTCTATCGAAGAGCAACTCCAAAGCAAATAGGGCTGCCAGAGCAGGCGAGTTGCTTCCTCTGTCGTCGTCAAAAGTAGATTTGTCTACAAAGCGATAGCTTTCCCTGCCCGCCTAGTGGTGGTGACGCCGAACATCGGCTTTGGGTGATGCTGAGGCTACAGCGATGACGACAAGGCTCCACGTGTGATGCCAACAATTATAGATCTGGGGTTGGGGAGGACGAAGGTGCGCGATGCCAGTTCACAAGGAGACAGAGAGAGATAGAGAGGGTTTTTTTTTCCTAAAGTGAGAGAAAAGTGGGATTGACAGGCCAAATATCGTCCGCTACATAATGTAGCGAACGATATTTTGCCTACAGAATACATCGTTCTTAGTTCGGGGATCAGGGGTATTTTTGTCAAAAAATTATCCGCTACATAACGTATCGGACGGATTTAAAATAAACGCAAAAAAAAGATCTGGACCGTCCACAGATCGTGCATGGACGGCCAGATCGCGCTAGTAACTTAATCCAGTTTGCTAGCGCTCTCAACGGATCAGCTATATATATATATATATATATATATATATATATATATATATATATATATATATATATATATATATATATATATATATATGGGAGCTGATCCATTGATAGCGCTAGCAAAATGGAGTATTTGCTAGCGCGATCTGGGCCGTCCATCCTGAAAGATGGACGGTCCAGATCGCGCCTTTTTCAAAAACTGTCAGTCGTCCGCGACACTATGTCGCGGACGAATTTTTTTACCTTTTTGCCCCTCCTCCCGTCCGCTACATTGTATCGCGGACGACTGACAGGCCCTGACGCATGTCAAAAAAAAGTAGTCCGCGACACAATATCGCGGACGACATTTTTTACCTTTTTGCCCCTCCATGCCGTCCGCGACATAGTATCGCGGACGAATGACAGGCCCACACATGTGTGGTATGACTTTTCTGTGTCATTAATGTGTCCGCAAGGGAGGGAAAAGAGAAGACTAGTCCGCTACATAATGTAGCGGACTAGTCTTCTCTTTTCCCTCCCTTCTCTCATTCTGACTTCTTCTTTTTCTCTCTCTCTTACTTTGATCCTGATGAACAAATCTTCATGAAGTTCGTTGGCAACAGATTGCCATTGGTAAAAAAGACTCCAAAACGAGCACACTCAATTAACACATCCACCTGCAGGCTGGAACCATTCATGAAATTGGCTGGCAACAGATTGCCATTTTGTTCTAGGGTCTTCAACCTCCTCCATTTCTATCACCCTTTATCAAAAACGAAAAGATTTAAAAAAAAAACTTAATTTCTCAAACCCATGACAACCAGATCAAAGCACATCATAACTATTTGAAGCGGCAAGATAGAAAGAGAAGGAAGAGTTTTCAAATGGTTGTGGCCTCGATCGCCACTCGCACGCTCACAAGGGAGAGAGAGAAGATGAGAGATGAGGGGGAAAGATCGTTGTGTCCTTGATCGCCGGACACGGGAGGTGCTGTCCAACTACCCCGAAGGAACCACCGTCTTGAAGGAGCTCATCCAGAAGAGAGAAGATGAGAGATGAGGGGGAAAGAGAAAATAAAAGTTGGTTGTCTTTTTTTCAGAGCTGACAACACAGATGTCTCTTTTCGAGAAAGTAAAATAGTCCGCTACATAATGTAGCGGACGGTATTTTTGTTAAAAAAACGTCCGCTACATTATGTAGCGGACGAACATTAAAAAACGTAAAAGAAGATTTGGACCGTCCGCGATACAATGTAGCGGACGGGTGGAGGGGCAAAAAGGTAAAAAAATCCGTCCGCGGCATAGTGTCGCGGACGACTGACAGTTTTTGAAAAAGGCGCGATCTGGACCGTCCATCTTTCAGGATGGACGGCCCAGATTGCGCTAGCAAATACTCCATTTTGCTAGCGCTATCAATGGATCAGCTCCCTATATATATATATATCCATATTTGAGATCTGAGAGAAACTGATAAAAAAGGTAACCCTCGACTTTGTTTGGAACTCCCATTTTTTCCTCTCTCTCTTCCTTCCTTTTCTTCTATTCTGATCCCCTTTTAAGTATTACCAATGACTCCAAAACTTGTGCACCACTTCATGGATAATTACCACATGCTAACACGTGATAATCTTGAGCTCAATAAAAAAATCAATAGATATTTATCTCTTTGTTTTTCTTGAAACATCTCATTATTTTTCTTGGAACATATATATATATATATATATATATAATCTTATTATATTGGAATTCACCTCAAAATACCTCTTATAATTAAAATTACCAAAATACCCTTTCAGGGTGATAAATTACCAAAATACTGGATATTTGGGCTTTCTTTAGCAAAAGCTCTCAACAAAAATATCGGGCTTGCTCGTAAACCCAATATATATTTTTTTGTCAAAATTTTGCTGCCAAGAATATATAATACTCATTCGTTAGCGAACTAGAAACATATCCATAAATTTTTCCCTCACAACTCGTTTAAAATAAACTGTTTGTTCGTATAAAACTTGAATTGCCTTCTTTTTTAACTAAGTTGTTTGTTTCCATACAAAGATATCAGAAACAAATAACTTATTCAATTGAATTACCTCATACATAATTATTCTCTCTTTCAACTTTGTTTTTTGTTTAAGAATAATGTCTTTAGGTTTAAGAATAAGACGTGTATGTGTATAAAGCAGTACATTCTTCTTTGGATTCCAAAATAAGTTTTTAATGCAAGTTTCATTGCAAGACCGAAGTATTGCTCCAGTGAAGATGCACCTATGTTCCAAGTATGTGATGAAGTACCGGGGTATGCCACATGATTATTAGTGGTCAATACACCCGCTTCATTGGGAACTTTTGGACAAAATTCTTTAGGTTGCTTGGATCTCAACTGTCCATGAGTTCAAAATATCACTCTAAATCAGATGAAGGACAGATGGAGCGATATAATTCTATGCTAGAAGATTTTCTTCATCATTTTGCCATTGTAACACAGAAAAGTCAGGTGAAGCTTTTGGATGTTACCTAACTATGCTACAACTCGCACAAAAGCTCCTTTTAAGGGGAAGTGCTTTGAGATTGTAACAATAGCCATTGTTATGTCATATTGTCAATGTCCCTAATGAAGGAAAGTCTCCAAAGGCTATAAGTTTTAGCGAAGAATGAAGGCATAATATTGATTTAATTACCTTGATAAAGCACCAAGAAGAATGGATGAAACATGATTACAAGAATCGAAGATCTCGGGAGTTCAACGTGGGTGATAAAATTATGGTTACTCTCTTGGCGTAACAATGCACGTTCTTAAGGGGAAAAGACACTTGCCTTTTGCAGAAATATGAGGGGCCCTTGATTTTTGTAAAAAAGATTAGCAAGATGGCAGACAAAGTTGACCCTCTATGTTGTTGGAGCCACCAGCTCTATCTCGTCTTGCACGTTAGTATGTTGAAGCCATTTTACGAAGATGTAGTGGACCCTTAAAGGGGGTGAAATCAATAGATAAGGACCAGGAATATAGTAGTGGCAGAGTTATGTTTGAGAAGAGAACACGTGGGAAAGAGGGGCAGATTTATTAGCCTACAACAACTAGATTAAAGCCCACCGAATGGCGAAAGTTGACCAGGGCGCAAACAGGTCTAGTGGGAAATATTTTCATGGCTCCTCTTGGCACCACCCATGACAAGCACAGCGCCCGCGCGCCTTTCCAGCATAGCGGCCATACCCCTTTATAGCACAACATTTGTGCGCTCGACTCCTACCCATGCACGCTTTAAGCCATCCATAAATATTTGAAGATCCACGAGTGTGTTATGGTTCAGTCATGTACATTATCTTTGTACATATTTATGTTTTCCATGCAGGGTGGATCCAGGAAATGCAAGCGGGGGACCAAAAAATCCAGAAAGTGCAATCGGGGTACCAAAAAAGGTCATTACAATTTTTTTAATGACTAACATAAAAGAATTCACATCACTATTGAATACGTAAAGTGTAAAATAGATTGCACAATTTGACTACTAATCATATATATATTTTACTATACATAGTGATTTATTTAAATTGCTAATTATAGTCAATGATAATTACTAATTGTATTAAGGACAATAGTCACATATAAATTAACATCCTATAATAGATTAAAATAAGAAAAAAGAACTAACGTTGATCTATTCATGTTTCTTTTTAATCTGACGATATAAAATTTAGAATTTGAAAGAATGAAGATGGAGTAAAGGAACGAGAAAGACAAGTGTGGCGGTTGGTGGCACAAAAACAAAAAAATAATAAAATAAAATCCTAATATATTAATGTTACAATATAATGATATTTCCATAATTACACGATTTACCCATTAATCAATAATTGAAAAAGAATTTTTCAAAATTTTGGGGGTGTCGTGGTCCCCCTTGTCATGGGGGTGCTCCGCCCCTATTTTCATGTAAAATCTCTAGTCATTTCGAGTTGTGTTTTCAAGAACAAAGACAATATGACTCCTCGAACATAGGTATATCGACTACTGTCACTTAAGGTTTTGCTCCTAGTGGTACTATATGGGGGTCATAAAGCTTCTTGTCACACGCTCCCGCATTAGAGAATCCCTTGGTTTATTCTAGCCTTTCTGTCTAGTTATATTGTATATTGTGGTTGAAAATAAAGCTCTTGTAAGTTGTAATGATGCCTTTTGAAGTAATAAGAGTATTTTGGACCGTTTCATTCTTGTGTTTAAATTTACTTTTTATGCACTATTGATTGCAAATTTGATGCACTGTTGCTTGTAAATTGTTAAGACTGGTTGACACACTTTTTATATGTGACATGACGAGTGCCAATCACAAATTCCTTGTGCCGTCAAGAACCACCTTGTGTCACAATGGCATGCTCCAGGAAGCACGCGTACCAGTGAGCATCGGAACCCAAATGAATTTAACGGGTCAAACCTCACTAGATTATCCAACCATTGAAAAATCAATCCAAGAGAACAATTAATTTTGGTCACTTTCTAAAAAAGTTAAATCGGTCGAGTTCGATTTAAAATTTTTGACCCAAATACCTTGAAGTTAAGATATATATACTTTTAAAATCAATACAAAATTAGAGGCAACCAAACCTTGATTATTATTTAACTATAATTCACTTATTACTTTGTTCCAAGTTCTCAAAATATGTCAAAAAAAGCAAATGGTGAATTCTATTACAATGTCCTAATCTAATTAAATATATATATATGAAAGTCGAAGTTGAGAGAAAGTAATCACATCACTGCTTATGTGAACACTCTCTCAGCTTGTCATGTGTACTTTTTTTTTATAACTTTTTAAATTATAATCTTGAATGTTTTCTCTCTACAGTATATCAACCTAAATTTTAGTTATTATTATCTTCATACCTAAAATATCTAATCTTATTGAGGAAAAGATTTAAACCTAAGTAATTATCTTCTTAGTTGATTTTTTTTTATAATGTCCCTTTATATGTTTACTTATATATTTGTTTCCTTTTAAAAATTTTGTTATGACAATCTAACTTCAAAATGGATTCCAAAAATTTTAAACTCAATGATCTTATTTAAAATTTTAAAATTATCTCTCAGAATAAAGTACTAAGTTGACCTTCTCCTCCCGAAAATCACCTTTTATAAATTATGAATTTGTAAAATTGATTTTCAAAAATTTTAAACCTACTAATCCTACTTAAGATTCAACAATATCTCTCACAAAATGATAATAAGTTGACCATAGCTTTTCTTAAGATAATCTCATTTTATGAAACTTAAAATTTGACAATTATCTCTATGGTGAGTCTTTCTCTCTATCACAAATCACTTATCTCTTTTATTGCTTTATTTCTTCTTTTTTAATTTCATCTAGCCGTCATATTTTGTTCACCTAGGATATCAGCGCTCATTTGTGACTCAAATGACCCTCTCAACGTTTCTATTCCTTTATTGTGCCAATATTTTGTATCGATAGATTTGTTTGCAATGTTCATAGGTCTTCAATTAAATTATCACTTTCTTATTGTTAGATTTTGTTGAATTGTACTGTATATAATAAGATGAGAGATTTTTTTATCATTATTTTATCATTTTCAATTAGTTCTTCCGCTATGTTTTAGTGTTAGATGTTTATTTTAAGTAACCATTATATGGATTCTATAACTTTTTTATTTTTTCTTTGTCAAAAACTTTAGTAGCGTACTTTTATTATATTAATTACGTAATTTATTGATTATAATTGCTCTCATGTTCAAAGCGAATCGAGAGGCCCAAAATGATTAAGAAATGACTATTTACAACAAGTCCACATCAATCGAACGTCTACATTGATACGTTCAAATCATTTAAATTAAACAATTGAACTTCGTTTTGATTTTTTTCTTTCAAACCGAAATTAGTTGGTTTGGTTCCTATTTAACCTTCGAAGCAAGCTGTGCTCATTCCTAGTGCCCCTGTTGGTAATTGGGACAAATGATTAAACTTCATTGTGTCAGTTGAATTAGTTGAAAAAGTCTCTTGACATTGTGTAAAGAAACTTATAGAACGGTAATCAGTGGGGCCAATAAAGGCAATGGAAATTGCACAAGTTTGTAGGCGACTTTAACCCCTCATTAAACCTTATTAAAATTGTTACAAATTAAGATTACATAGGTTGGCACGCTGGCAGCTTGAGCTTACCGTCCTAATACTCTTACACATTACTTGGAGGTGAACTTTGCTATTTCTGTAGAATAGGAGCAGATATAGTTGGCTTATATGTTCTATTATTAACCGAGAGCATTCTTATGATGAAATTTTTTTGAAACTTTGAACTGTATCCCTTAATAATATACTAACTTCAAATTATAAATGAAGTTGATCAATGTCATTGTTGAGAATTTATCAACATTTCATAAATAGCTGCTCCACCCCACTTCAACTCAACAAACTTTTTCTTCATCTGTATTGTTCCAACCATTCCATCTAAACATTTAACATTTTTACTCCATATCTACCGCTTCTTTCCTCTTGATCTTCGTATTTACTCCATACAAAAGACTCG
Organism: Escallonia herrerae; assembly: GCA_033070095.1. Taxonomy (NCBI): domain Eukaryota; kingdom Viridiplantae; phylum Streptophyta; class Magnoliopsida; order Escalloniales; family Escalloniaceae; genus Escallonia; species Escallonia herrerae. Next base: position 127,890 of record JAVXUP010001381.1, read on the forward strand.
TAAAACTGCTCGAAGTGTCATGAGTTTAACCAATAAAATAAATACAATAATTTGATTTACAGGACTTAGTCAACACAAACTTTTATAAGAGATCAGCAACCTCGTACAAGTTAAGCAACAAATTTGCTTTAGGGGCTTCTGTTTAGCAAAAAAAAAAGGTTGTCAAACATTTAATGTAACTTCGGTAAGTCCACAAGAGTGAAGAAATATATATATATATATTCATATGTAGAATAGGAAATAATAACTACGCTCCTTTGACATGAAATAAAAAAAAAAGGGTTCATTCAATTAGCCACTCGGTTTATATTTTGACTAGTTCTACTTTTACGGCCTCGCAAAAGTGAAGCTTTCTTCTACTCCTAATTCTGCAACTTTATTGCTCTGACAAAAGCCGTTACTTTAAGATTAACCAATATTTATCTTATCTTATATCTAACAGCGGCCAACTGCAACATATTATGGTAAAACAAACCAAGCCCCAGATGCCCACAATCAGAAGACATCAGATTTATTAATGGAAAATCAGATTCAAAAGAGACTGATTTATGCGAGACACCAAGTGCGTGCACTAATTTTCCATATGGAGGACACGAAATATGTCACTGCTATGCCTGTTCACAACGTGCACGGGGATTAGGAACCGCTATATCTATATGGCATATCTATTTTGACAGAAAAGCACCGCTACACGTGTTTTAACTATAAAACATTTGTCACTATAGATTAACAATAGAGACAAAAAACATTCAGCTGCAATTTGCTACCGCCGGGTTATTACAAGAGACGATTGGAAAGAAAGAGGGGGAGGGCGGTGGTGGGGTGTTGTTGGGTTGCAAACGGTCTGCAGGAAAGCTGATCGGCAGATGGAGAACACGAGAATGAGTCGAGTATTTGTCAGCAACCGAGATGCGCATCTGGACCACACTAGAGGTATATATAGATGGTCACTAGAGGTATATATAGATGGTTGAGCAAAGTCCAGCCCTAATTCCACTGGTCGGACAGATCTCATCACCCCCCAACCTATCACCAAATATTTCTCTCGGTATCAAGTATCAACAACTGCTTAGGGGATAACCTGTGTTCCAAGTCTACTTTAAATCAAAATGTACAGGGGAACATTGTTTCTTATTTTTCTTTTTTTTTTTGCACCGTATATGGAAGGATAGGAACAGCTTTGAATAGTATCAGGCCCTCTACATTGATGTTGAATTCCTCTTCATTTGCCCCCAAAATGTCAAAATTTAGCTCAGAACTACAATATCTAATCAATGGTCCCATCCTCAGCCTGGTTGGTTTACACCCGACACTGAGCAGCTCAGTGTCGGGCAACGGGTGGAAAGCAGGAGCAAGAGGATTGGTTCGTGAATCTACTAGCAAATGGAGCATTGGAATCTTCTAGCGCATTTGTATCACCACTCCAATGCCCGCCGAGTTTTGGGCTTTACTGGACGGCCTGAAAATGGCACAAATCCAGCGCATTAGATAGTTGAGATGAATGCTGAACCTATCGTACAGATTATACGGATGATCCTTCCTTCACACATCCAAAGCTTTGACAACTTATATCAATGACTGCAGGTATTAGTTAACTCCTGGAGATTCAGGTTTGCCTTGCCCATGAAGGCGAGGCTTCCACCATGTAGAATTTTCAATATGTCAGTTCCCTCCCCCTGTTATTTGTAGTTCTCTAACAAATAACAGGGGTCATAAAACGACTTAACGCCTAGCGTTGCTTTTCTACAAATAAAATTAAAGAGAGTCCAGCCCTAATACAAACTATCACAGCCTAGTGTGTTCGCCACTAAACATCAATGCAAGCAAAACAAGACCACCATCTTTTACAAAAGCAGAACATACCTCTCCCCCGATTTCAAAGCACCCACGGTACCAAGAAAACACCAAGTGATCAATCAGCAAATCTGCCACTCGTCGAAAAAGGGAAAAAGTGCTAAATCTGCTAACCAGAATTTAATTCTTTCTAATTTGCAAAAGAGTGCAATCTATTGATATCATCAAGCTAACTATTCAAAGATTTGGCGTCATGTCAGGGCTATATCCTAATTTGCAAAAGAATGCAATCTTCATTGCAGGGCTTAATGAGGAAGAAAAAAAACTGCTGGTACAGGATATTGGAATTCCACTTGGGTCTTTCCCAGTGACTTACCTGGGAGTGCCACTGATTACTACTAAACTAAAGGCAAGTGACTGTCATGTTCTTATTGATAAGACATGAGCATCTTGTATTTCATAAAAATTGGGGGCATTTTTTATTGGACTAGCTACTTCAGTGCTTTTTAGCATGCAAATCTATTGGTGTTCTATATTTCTGCTGCCTAAGAAGATTATAATGCAAATTGAGAAGCTTTATTTGGCATGGAAGGGATATCAAATGCACTGGTGCTAAAGTTGCTTGGGATGAAGTGTGCCTACCCAAAAGAGGAGGACTGGGCATCAAAAGGTCGTATGATTGGAATAAAGCAGCACTTTGTAAATACATCTGGGCTTTGGCAGAGAAAAGGACACACTATGGATTCAGTGGAGCCATACCTACATTATAAAGGACCAGAATCTGTGGTATTTTACTCCCCCTTCTGATCTATCTTGGACCTGGTGTAAGTTGTTGAAGCTGAGGGACAGAATGCAAGATTTAGTTGCATATAGTGTTGGTAATGGAACTGACTTGGTTCTGGCTAGATAATTGGCTTTCACAGGGGCCTATAGTCAAGCAATTTGGGTGCAGGATTATATATGATGCTGCGAGGTCAGGAGATCTAAGAGTCACTGAAGCTTTCGACAACGGGATATGGCATATCACTGCTAGATCACAAAAACCTTAGATTGTTGCATCAGCAACTAAGGAATACTGTGTTGTCAACCAGCCATGACCAAATCAGATGGAAATTATGCTCATATGGTAAATTTAGCATACACACTGCAGGGAATGAATTAAGGAAGAAAGGAGACCCTGTGGCCTGGTGGAAATTAATATGGTTTCTGGAACTATTTCTAAGTGTGCAATGATATAATGGATGGTATGTAAAAAGAAATTGCGGACAAAAGATAAACTCAAAGAGTGGAACATTATCACCGAAGACACATGCTGCTTATGCATGCAGCAGAGGGAGACTATGGAACATTTATTCATGACATGCCAGTATTCTCAGTTTATATGGGCAAAAACTCTACTGAAGCTGCAAGTCTTGCAGAATTTTTCAAGCTGGACAGGTCTCTTACAATTTGCTATACAAAGGTTAAGAGGAAAAAGTTTTAGAGCTATGTTAAGCGAATTAGTGTTCGCAGTCACAGTATACAAACATTTGGGAAGAAAGGAATTTGAGAACGTTCACAGGGAAAAATATGGAGAAAGAGCAGGTCCTGGACAAGATTGAAAATTGTATCAGGCATCGCGTGCTAAGCTGGAAGAAGGCTGATCCAACTGATACCAACAGACAACTCTGCAAAAATTGGAACCTGGCTCCATGTGTTTTACAGTTTAGAGGATGATAGTTAAAGGGAACTTGGCTTTATTTTGTAATAGATGGATAAACAGTTTAGTGAATAGATAGTTAACTAAAGTTCAAAATTTGTGGACAGGCTGATGTATAGATGAACTGAGAGGTGTATTTGTGCTTAAATGGAATAAAAGGACATCTTACCCAAAAAAAAAAAAGAATTTAATTCTTTCTAGAAACGGTAATAATGCTCCCTTTGTCCCTTAAACGGCAGACCTTAATCTTTTTGGTCCCTACAGATTAGACATTCCTTGTGAAAAGTAATGGCAGAACACCATGATGTTCCATTTTTACCCTCAAAAACAAGGACAAGCAAATTTACAAGACCGCTGAAAATTATTCAAGAGGCGAACCTTGAGGTAGAAATTGGATAAAATTGTAGACTTGTGATATGCTGTGTCCTGTTAAAGGGGCACAAGGAGTATTCTATAGGAGTGAAACCAGAGTTCACTATAAAACAAAAGAAACCTGCTACTCAGTGGAAAACTGTGAAACGCCCATGTGAACGAGTAGGGGGGAGCATTTGCTATTTGAATGCATCAGTTCCATGACAAACATAATCTACTTAGCCTAGCGAAAAAGTGCTCCTTTTCTTTCCTCTTCCATTACAATGAGCCGTAAGTCGTGTCTCATAAACCTTTATATGCAAGCTAAAATCAACCTGGTAATTCCGAGGGGTAAAAGAGATCTGAAGCAATCATGTTCTTTAGAGAGGTTGCAAACTGCACTGGTGATTATGCATGGCATAAAACTACACAAAGTTGGCAAAAGAAGCAACTTAGGAAGTCACAACATAGCAGGAACGTGAGAAGACTAATTTTAAAAAGACAGGTAAAGTTTATTATTTTCGATACACAATCTGCCTACTTAAATAATTTCTTATCCGGGACATGGGGAAGAAAGAGAGATGTCCTATCGCCCAATGAAACCAATTGACCAATTGAAAGAATAGAAGTGACCAGATAACATCTGACTTTTTAGACTGACCTTCCTGATCCTCAGACTGCTGCTCCTGTGGGCTTGAAACAATCGATATTGCACAATACGGCTGATCTCATCATATCTCCAAAGCTGCCACCATTAGATTGCAACAGTCAATAAAGCCAGATTTGTTATTTATACATAAAATTTAACATTGTATGTCATATGGTAAATAAAGAAAAGAAGAAAATTATAAGACAATCTAAGCCAGCTAAGTTTAGCCCAACCGATCAATGCTGTTTCTTGGTTTCTCCGGTTGGTCTGTGTTGCTATTCTCTTTTTCAGAATGATCCACAATCATTCTCGATTTCTCCTTCTTGTCAACGCTGGCCCTGGATTTCTCCCTACGATCTGTGCTGGACCTTGGCTTCTCTCTCTGGTCAGTACTTGGTCTAGACTTCTCTCTAAGATCAGCGCTTGGTCTCGGTTTGTCTCTACAGTCGGTGCTGTTTCGGGGTTTTTCTGTTTGATTTGCATACGTATCAGACCCATTTCTAAAATGCGAAGATTTCTCAACAGCTGATATGAATTTCTTCAGATGCTTAATGTACTCTGGATAGAGCTCCAAGTCACAGTGGTTCCCGCCTTTGACCCATAATGGTTCATACTTCTCTTTACAAACCTCCCAAAGCTGCTTACCATGGGAGCAATCCACAACATCGTCTGCAGTTCCCTGCAATAAGAGTGATAGATAAAAATCATAAAACAACACGGTGAAGAGATAGTACTCCCAATCAGTAAATATGGTTGTATGGCACAAAATTTCTGTTTCTTCCAGAAACCTTATGCAAGCGCTTGGAAGAAGAATTGCAATCTCTTGGACATTGCCTTTTTAGCTATTTACATGTATCTCTTTCTCGAGAGTATCTGATTCTAACATTCGAAGCATGCACAGCCTGAACCAACAAACTATTCGTACTTCTAATAGTAAGATACTTTGGCATATTTGGCCTACCACATTTGAATTATATCTCAAGCAAAGATATAGGAAAAATATGGTCTTAAATGTGCCTGAGCATAACATATAACATGTTATCCATCTAAAGAAAGAGAATAGCTGCTGGCATAGATGGATGGACAGCTCAAACTAATGAGAAGGATTCTTACAATTAATGCCAAGTAGTTGCGATAAGTATTTTTCGGATGTTCAGGATAAAAATGCATATAATAATCATACACCCGCACATTCTCGTCTTTGAAGCTCCAAAATACTCCCTACTTTTGCCCCTTTTAACTGTTTGCGTATTCTAGAATAGAATCTGAGCATGTAAACAGAAGCATCTCATTGTTTTCCAGCCTAATTTAACTTGTCACATAACGTGTATCTGAAGATGGTTGAATTTAATACAATCTAAAGATGGTTGAATTTATCCAGGGAAATCGCAATAAGTCGAAGGGAGCAAAAATTATGAAACGGAAGGAGTATGATGTCGACCTCAAATCCAATGTATATCAACCGCATACTTTCTTTAAGTTTCATCAAAAGACAAAATATTTTGTAACCACATTGAATGTAATTCACAACCAAGTGGAAGCATTTATAGGACCTATTAGTAGCTTCTAACTTCTTCCTCAACAACAGGGAAAACCCAAATGAGTGTGTTACTTCCTTCCTCACCAGATCTGTTCCTTCTACTAAACAGCAAACAAATAGAGGAGTGAAATCTAACGTAAACTCATCAAAAACCTGTGCTAACCCACCCCAATGAGAGCTTATTTTCCAGTTTTTCCCTACTTACGGGAATGTGTGCTCATACTTCCTTGAGTATATCCACTTGTAACAATTTGAGAAATTGAGCTTCTAAAAGATTGGTGGGGCACTATATCTTGGCTGCAATGTGTCAACTGAGGGATTTATTTTCTCCTTGGTTCTTTATCTCATACTTGGGGTCCACAAACCAGCCTTCGTGACATGTGAAACATACGACTGAAGCATGCCAACAATTTTGCTATTTCTATTATTCTACGTATGAGATACCGAACATAACCAGGAAAGGTGACTGATGGATTAGGGTAGGTGTCTTCCTATCTAATGAGGCTTGAGGCTATTCTACCTCCCCTGGAAGGCCCCAGAAACATTTAAGTACCTTAGTATATGCGAACTATAGCATTTAGGAAGGCAGACAATAAAGATAAGAGAATGGAGTGCTATGCATCAAATGTCGTCCAGGTTACATATTGTTGGAATCAACAACTAGTTACTTCTAGGTGATTCATCTCCATATTGGGACCTATGTTACATGGACTCGGTACGAGTGTCCGGATCAGATACGTGTCCAAGTGTCGGACTCGTCTAATTTTGAAAAAGCAAGACACGGGAACATGGCAAAATGTTCATATTTGTTATTGGTTTTTAGTTATTTCGAAGGCAAAAAGGTATTTTATGTGATGCACTTGGTTTTAATTGACAACTTGTGTCGTCTTAAAGCAATAACTAATTAGACAAAAGAGTATAAGATAGTATCATAATGGCATATCCTATGAGATGTGTCGGATACATATCCCATACCCATGTCCAAGTGTCGAGTGTCCGACAAGGGTATTTCACGCAAACCGAAGAGTCCATGTAACATAGATTGGGACAACAGGCACAGGTGAGGCCACAAACAACGATAAAAATTAGCTAATTGCAATAGGCTAGCTTCAGGCATAACATTTGATTGTTGGACAGCAAATAAAGTGACGGGGTGTAAGGTATCAGCAGCCCAGATAAAATTATTGCATGAAATGCTTAATTAATAGCCTAGTGATCCAATGAACCTTAATGGTCAATGCCAGTCAGTGAATGGGCCAGCATATATTGACAAAAATATTACTGCATTACTGCACAACTTTTCAAACTCACTTCATTAACCATTTGAATAACTCACCGAACCGTACAGTTCTAGCATTAGCATATGGTAACAAGAAGATAATGGAGGATTGAAATGAGAACTCACATGAATTATCAAAACAGGACATTTGACCAACGGTATTTTATCAATATTCTGCATCACAAAAAAGAAACAGTCAATAGATTGTCGATTGCCTAAAAACAGTTAATCCTAACTTTTTAACCTAGCATTCACACATGATGATTTAACCTTATATATGTCGAACCAATACGTCCGCTTCACTGGATACATGACCCGGAGTCCAGACAAGATCGGACTGTGAAGAACCACGGCCCTCAATCTTGATAACCGCGACGCCAAATCTAAAGTTGGCCCACTTCCCACAGATTGCCCATACAATATTACATCTTCCTCCTTCACCCCATAAGTCTCTACCAGGCATCTATATGCAGCCTCTATGTCCGCATAAGTATTCTGCTCACTTGGCTACAACAACAACGAAACAAAAATATTCACAATCCTTCCAAATAAAAAGATCCTTCAAAAAAAGTCTAGAATCATCTCTTTCAAGTTCTTACCTTCCCAGTAGACTGTCCATAGCCTGAATAGTCGTATCTGCAAAAAGACACAAGAATTAGATGTTTTAACTAATGACGGGTCTTTTTTAGAAAGAAACATTCAAAAGAAAAAGTCCCATTTTGTAACATTACAAAATGTGCCACAAAACAATATCCAATTATCATTGTCATTATTTATCTATCACAAGTAGCCAAAAAAAAAAAAACTTTAAACTGGGGGCAAATGATTTCAAAGTGGATTCGAGTTGGACTCACCCCATCAAGTTGACTCGGAGGTGGACACTGAGCTCACTGAACAACTCGTACATCTGGCCCAGATCGGCAGCGTTGCCGTGAGAATACAGCACCGTCAACGACGTCGTCGGGTTCTTCATGTACACCGCCACAATCTGGTTTCCCCTCTTGGTCCCCAGCTTCAAGACGTCGACGTTCTCCCTCTCCGCCACGTCCGTCATCCTCAGCCTCCCAACCGCCTCCTCCGCCGCCGCCGCCACCCTGTACGACGGCGGACTCGGCGGAAAGAAGGCGAACTTCGCCGCCATTGACGACGTCATCGCCCCCATTCTCCGCTCCGAAATCAAACCCCTAAATACATATATCTGACCACGTATAAGTTAACAACTTTGGAAATCGAATTGTGTGAATTCAGCTAGGGTTTTTCAAATTTGATGATTGTGTTAGATACAGGTAATGCGTGTATGTTTGTGTGTGAGATTTTATTTTAATTCTGTTTGGTTCAGTGGAGAAATACCCGGCGATAAAAGGGAAGGGAGCACGTGTGATATGATGAAGGTTGTACGGAGGGACTGTGCTGTTGGGGTGATGGGCGGACACGTGTTAAAGCAGGGAATGCGCGTGAGGAGGGTGCACTGAGAAGGGGTGTGATTATAGCATGCTTTCTATCTATAGGGTGGTGGCATAGCTGGAACTTTTTGTTTAGGTTCGGACATATGGATCAGTTTTGCGGTGTGTGAAAAATAATGTTGGTGTCTGGATTAGATTGTCTGTCTAACGGCTGGAATGATCGTGTCGGGTTATGTGGACAAGTCCGTCTGCCAGTCCTGTACTGTTGCTTACTTTGTGCCGAGTGAGATGTTACTATCGTCACATCCCAATCGGTATCGTCACAAGTTGGTTTACAATTTTGAGGTGTGAATGGTTTGTGGTTGTGCGTTCTGTCCTGGATATGCTGTGATTAGTATTATCGTGTTGAGTATGTATTTCTTGACTTATTATGAACCGAACTTAAGATCAAATGATTTCGATATGGATGATGCGCGTGTAAAGGGTAAATACTTTAGTATATATTTATATTTATAATTGATTATTGTATGATGATTGTGTAAAAACTCTCTTGAATTAAACACAAGACATACGATCAAGAAAACCCCACCTCAGTTCGATAAGCACCAACGCCCAAGTTCAACTTTATTGAGTTCGTGATAAATTTATACTGTATGAAATAGGAGAGACGATTTAACCTTGTACGTCAGAGACTTTCTTTTGCTTACGTTTGTTGTGGACATGGTTTAGTTAGTTCGGTTTGAAGGTTGAATAATAAACTGGGCTGACCGTCAACGGTTTGAAAATAAAAATAAAAATTAAACCATAGATGGGCAGTTCGATTTCAAGTAGGGATGGCAATTTAGTCCGCACTCGGCGGATCTCAGACCCGTCCTGAACCGTAGGAGCGGGTTATTTTGACTTTGATCAGGTTATAGAACGGGTATGGTATTTATTTTTTTTAACCCGCAGCGGATACGGGTCGGTTTTTGTATTCTGCTTAATCCGCCCAGGTACCCGACCCGCTGCCGTGACCCGCAGCATGTATTTTATGTATAGTGTTTTATCCTAACCCTAAGTCTATGAAATCTCAACCGTTCGTCTAGTTTGAATATAAATACCAGAGAGAAAATCCTAAGTAGATTTCTCTCTCTTCGGCCACATATCTCCTCTCTACGCCGCTACAGTCACCATCTCCACACCTCCTCTATGTGCAGCCACATCCACTATCTCCACACACCTTCTCTCTACGTCGCGGCAAGGTTACCATTTCCATAAACCTCCGATCCTTTCTTTCCCGCCCGCATCGTCACTGCATGAAGTCTGCCTCACCACTCTTAGTAAAATCTCCTACCGACAAAGTTCCTTCGAGGCCGTCGAACCTTCGCCAGCGAATCTCCTTTGCCGCCAACGAAGCTCCTTTGCCGCCGATTGCAGTGGCGATAGTGGCGTATCTAGTGCCTCCTTCGTCAATCTCCGCATGACTATCTTTTTTACTTCAGACATTTTAGATTGTACAAATTAATCAGATTCTTCTTCTCTCTATGTGTACACCCAGTATGGAATTAGATTGACTTGCATTTAGATTTTTCAAGTTTAAGATTTTTGTCATGTTGATATAGTGTGTACCGTACTGTTTGTACATAATAGGTGGGGATTATGATTGTGTGTGTGGAGATTTGTTGTTATTGGTGGCTAGGATCATGAATATTATGTATTGAGTTTTTGGAAAACATAATGGAGGAGAAAACGGTGAAGCTATGGTTTGGGAGTTTGGATCGATGGATTGGATTGCATGCGCTGGGGCGGAGCGGGCCGGGCCGGGTCTTTCATAGTCCATTGGATTGGGGATGGTATTTCCATCCGTTGATCCGATGGCGGGGCGGGGCGGAGTCGGGTAGTGTACTTGGACTACTGGGCAGGTACGGATCTTGTAAAATTCGCCCCCAACCCCCCGTTGCCATTACTAATTTCAAGGGTTTAATCGAATCAAACGGATTGATTTGGACGGAATGACGGACATGGACTTGCAGTCATTTTTTGGAGCAATCAATACATGCAATTAGAATATAGCATACTTATGTTTGTTGGTGGTTAAATCATAAGTAGGTTAAGAATTAGATAGTGAATCCGATTGGATTATAGTTTAAATATTTTTATTGTGTGTGTATGGTTCGTGTTAGAATGATTTCAAGAAAATCAAACCAAACAAATAGAACCCAACATTCAATTTGAAAAAAAAATGATCTTTTTTCTAAATTGGTCGTGATCGGCCAAATTGATTGGTTCAGATTAGATCGGTTAGAATAGATCAAATGCTCACGCCTGGCTTGTGTTTTAAAGAAGGGTGGATTGACAATTTACATTAAGATTCTTTTTTCCTGTTGGAGATCTTGGTATTTGCAATAAGGACATAAGTTGGGAATTTCTTTTGTTGGACTTCGGTAATCTCGCAATAAGGTCACCGCAAGCAGAGGCTTACATGCAATTGATGCAAGGTCACTCAATATTCCCACTTTCCTTCAATACCTGTATGACTATTATTATCATATGGTTGCATTCTGAATGTTAGAAAAATTTATACTAGTTATCATGGTGAAATCATATTTGCACTTCAAATTGTACTCTTTGTCCTATCGTTTGAAACCATTAACTTATCTCGTAATAAAATTAAAAATGGGTCGTTAAAGTAATTTAAAAAATTACTTCTAAATACTCTCGTACTTACTAACCTCACTCTATTTATAACTTTTGATAACTTTTTTTTTCCTGATTTTTTCTCACTGTCTCTTCTATTTTTCTTTGTCAAATACTAGTGGTATAAATAAATCATGAAGACATGTTATTATCCTTAGTTCGACTCCTCACGAGGTTAGATGGATAAGGTAGTCGTGCTTCCATCGTTAGTTGGACAGCTTTCAACGTCCTGTTATCCTTAGTTGGATAAATGCTAATCCTGGTCAAGCACGGCAACAAACTTGCTCGTCGGCACTGGTGCTATGTGTCCTTTTGGATGCATTCAAAGTTTAGGGATTGCTCATGGACGTCACCCTAATAAGTCTTCAGCTGTCTTGCAATGTCTCGAGCCATGATTTCGAAAGATGGTTTTAGAATCAAATGCATGGAAGCTATTGACGATATCTTACTTAACTCATCCCATACTCATCCCTAAGTCCCTGAAGGCGAAATCATCCCAATACATTTAAATCTGTTTTGTATAACTTTTTTTGCATCATATTATTTCCCTTATGTTACTAAGACAAACCAACTTGTTCTCGCACCATAGATAGTAGTTACTGGACATGGCAGATTAAAAAGGGTTCGGATTGAAGGCTGGTTAATGAGACTAATAGGGACACTGCAGCTTAGGGACAAAAGATGGATTCCGCTTAGCATTGTACTATGGTTCTTTGTACCATACCATCGGCTTTACATACGTGTGATGGTCTTTCTTATTAGCTTGGCATATAGTAAATGGAGAGTTTATCTTTCTTACATATGTGAGGCGGATATGTTGTGTACTCCAAGAAAGTTTCTTTTGACGGAAGTCTCTTGCACCGTCTCCCAAAAGCTTGGGGAGAAAGGGATTGAATCAAACCAACGCCCTCTCCGCGTGGGTGACGACCAGTTTTCATCGCTCGATTCATCTCTTCTGATCCCTCCAACCCCCTAGGGTTTCACATTTTTGGGTACCTTCCATTTTACAGAGTTACACCATGGCAAACCCTCATTTGGAAATAAAGGCTTTGTTTGGTAATATTTAGTTTTTTTTTTCAATTTTGTAAACTGATGAAAATAAACATGTGTTGGCATACAATTTTTTGTTTATTTTTTCCTTCAGTTTTGAAAATCAGTTTTTAAAATAAGGTTGTTTTTTAAAACTCCATGTAGGAGTAAATGGGGTTTTGGGTTTTCAATTTTGATTTTTATTTTGAGACCATCATCACCTCCCACCACCACAACCACTGCCCACCATCGCCGACGATTGCCGGCCACCACAACCCGTCAGCAGTCACCTTCGGCAAGCGACCACATCCGGTGACGGCCGATGACCACCGCTGGTGACCATATCCAGCGACTGCCGGCAACCACCGCCGTCGGCCACTGCCACGCCCCACCACCGTCACCGCAAACCACCACCAAAGAAAAAACTCAACATAAAAATTGGGTAATCAAACACCAACAAAAAAAAAAAAAAAAACTGGGTAATCAAACACCCATTTATTTTTGTTAAAAAAAAAACTAAACTGGTTTTTATTTTTTTGGTAACAGAAAATCAAAACTGGATTTTCAAACGCTACCTAAGGTCTCAACCCCTAATTAAATTAGCAATCGAAGATTTTATACTTTATAGACTTTGTGTATATTGTGTAAGGATTGTATTGACATCTTGATTAATATCGATATACGACATCAGCAAAAAATTATACTTTTTTATGAGTAACGACAGATAGACAGGACCAACACAAATTTCATGTCTTGGTCACATCTTGTTACCTTTATAAACTTTATGTTCTTGGTCATAGGTTTTCTATAACCTCAAGTACTTGAGTTTAATTGACCCTTAGCAAAATGTATTTCCATGTGTGTGTCAATATCCTTAACAAAGTTTTTAGTCATTGTATCCAGCACCATACACTAGCAGCTCTTCCAATTGAGCGTGACATTTTTAAAAAATCATGCATGAAATATTGTCAAAGCAATCACTATTATGCCTACAATGGTTTTTATATATGTCTAAATTCATTTGGTAGTGGAATTTTATCAAATTGTAATTGCCTTTCGAGTCTTATTTGACATGTCGAAACTTTTCGAGTCTTAAATTTTGTTATATGTGATATTTACGAGTCCTCTCAAGAATATTCTCCATCATTTTTTTTTTCCAAAACAAGAGCAGCTTAATTCTGCAATTTGCAGCTCTTTCGACCTACCAAATTTCAAATACCAATAGTCACTTCCCGACCAAAGTTTTGTCCCCAAACCCAGACTAGCATCTTCCACCCATTGAACAAGGTCACTTGTGGGGTTCGGATAAAAATGGGGGGAAAGTAGGGAATGACCCCCTCTACTTTACACGTTGTGCGATTTGCCCCCCTCCACTTCAAAGTTAAGCACTAAACCCCCCCCACAATTACAGAAAATGGGCACCTTAGACGGAAACCGTTAAATATAACAGTGCGTGGTCAACACGCGCGCTGACTAACGATTTCTTTTTATAAATGACATTTTTGCCCATTGTCTCTTTTTAGAAAAGAAAATCAGAAAAAAACCCTAATTCTAACCACCCCACCCCCCGCCACCCAACCCCCTATCCCCCCAACCCAATTCTGTCAACTCCCCCGACCACCGCACCCCTTCATTTCCCCGTCTGCCTCCCTCTTCCCTGTCGCCGCACCACCCTCCCCATTCCCCTTCCCCGTCGCAGCGACCGCCCTTCCTCTTCCCCGTCGCGGCGACCGCCCTCCCCCTTCCCAAGGCCCCGTCACAGCGACCGCCCTTCCCCTTCCCCGTCGCCGCGACCGCCCCCCCTTCCCCTTCCTCGTCGTCGCGACCGCCCTCCCCCTTCCACGGCATTGATGAAAATTTGAATTGAATTGAAATCGACAGTGTGGGTTTGCCAAAGGGCTTGCCGGCGTGGTGGGGTGGGTTTGCCAAGGGGCTTGCCGGCGTGGTGGGGTGGGGCGAGTCTGCCAGATGGTGGGCTGAGAGAGGCTGCCGGCGGCGTGGGGTGAGGATGACGCTTGGGCTGCCGGCGGCGGGGTCAGATCTGGAGAAGGAGAAGAGAAACCCTAATTTTCAAATTAAGGTTTTGAAACCCTAATTTTCAAATTAGGGTTTTGAACCCTAATTTTAAGGTTTCAAAACCCTAATTTTTAAATCAGGGTTTCAAATCCTCTAATTTTAGGATTTCAAAAGCTTAATTTGCAAATTCGTTGCTAATCCTAACGGCAATCGCGGTTCCTTTTTTTTTTTTTAACTCCCTGGTGGTCGGAGAAAAAGACCAGTGGTTGTGTTCAGTGAAGTGGTTGTGCTCAGTGAATCACCAATTGTAGCGGGGTTGACCAGAGGAGGAGGGTCATGGGCAAAAATTGTAATTTAAATTTGAGGCGGGAAAATTGCACACCATGCATAGTACAGGGGGTCATTAGCTAATAAAGAAATAAGGGTATTTTGGTCATTTCACGCTATTCATAACGGATCCGTCTAAGGTGCCCATTTTCTGTAATTGTGGAGGGGTTTAGTGCTTAACTTTGAAGTGGAGGGGGTCAAATCGCACAACGTGTAAAGTAGAGGGGGTCATTCCCTACTTTCTCCTAAAAATGGCGAAAGGGTTGACACTCTCTGATAATTGCAACCGAGTACCTCCAATTTTCCTTTTGACGTTTAGTACGTGGTTTTTAGAATTTATTGTCAAGGTGGGGCTCTGCATGTCAGTCCATAGGACTTGCAAGAAAATGATAGCTATCTCCCCTCTTGTCTTACAGGTTGTTAGCTTTCATGGTCCCTTATGGAACACTAGTGCTGTTAACCTGTACCTTTTTTCCTTTTTGAAAAATTTTGGCCCCTCTTTAGCTTGTTTCTCCACGGGTCTTGGGCATTTGATGCCAAAAGGAATGGTTTTTGTTTCCTTATTCCTTATTCCCTGAGTGACAAAATTGTGTTACTAAGAGATGTATACTGATATTATTTTTTATGTGTTTAGCGACAAAAAATATGTTAAGAGATCAAAACTGGAGCACACTTATAAATTTATGTTTTCCATATTGAAAAGTGATGACCGCAAATCAGACCGATTCTTTTTTCTTAATTTTGAGGGGCGAGACATGTAAAAGTTACCCGGAATAATGTTAGTTACTAGACTTTGAATACTTTTGTAAGTTTAGGTTTTCCAATTGGCATTTATTGCTCCGCTCCACTCCACTCCACTCCACTCCACTCCACTCCATAGTTGGTAGGCTATACTCCACAGTTGTTGATGAAAGATGTTGAAAGTGATGATAGAAACCATTTTTAGTGTGAACATAGATTATATATGTGATTAAAGGTCGATCGCAAATATTATATCTTTTTTTCTTATTTTCAGTGCCGAAGTAATAGGTGTGGTCGTGTGGAACCTACAGATTGGGTTGGTGTAAAGTTGGAACATTTGTTTTGGGTTGGCTCAAAGGTCACCCAGAATCAGCTTAAAGCCCTTAGAAAAGATTGGACCCCAGCACATAAATAGTGAATCGGTCATCTAGTAAGCCATTTCAGCACCAAACCTGAAATGGCTCCATTCTCGTTCTTTTCAAAGTTAGGTCATTAAAGGCAGTTCTTAAGTACCCATCCGTGTGCCTGCTCTCATATAGTCATATTAAAGGCCCTATAGCCTAGAAAGGTTTTTTATTTTTTATTTTTACAACAATCTGGGGAATTATACGACAAAACAAAACAAAGTTACAAGAGTAGTCAAGATTACTTTATTCCGTCCTTTGTATACCTTTTAATCTGGAGGCTTTGAAGATCTACGATGTAAAATGAAAATTAGACAAACAACTAGATGTATTATATTTTTTTTGAGTTCATGTCATTAAGGAGGTAGTTAGTGAATAAGTTAATACGCAAGTAATTCAGCTCAGCAGCCCAAGAAGTAGCGAAGAAGCGTAGAAAGTATTTGCACCACATCATTATTTCATGCCGTAAAGAATAGTTAATAAAGAAAAAGAGTGGTTTAAGTGAAGATGTCCCATGCCTAAATAATGCATGGTTTTGGACTATTGGTCCCGATCATTCAAGTTTGTTTAATCAAACGCGTTGATGCGATAGAAAGCAAGACTAAGATAAGCGGGATTTATTCTAGAATATATCAACGGGTTTGATCATGTTACTTGGCATTTGATTAGAACATTACACAGTGATCGGAAAACTCTCTCACTTAAACGATCAAAACTAATGATTGAGATCGTACAATAAACAATGTTTATTACCCTGAGACGCAATGTGTGAAGAACAAAAACCAACACTTGTACGGTCACATATAATGTCTTCTCTCTGGCGAACTTTTTAATTTGAAGAGTTTATCACATCTCCACGCTCTTCTCCTATTTTTTAGTAGAATTTTGCTGTTATCTTTCATTATTTTATTATTTTCATTAGCAAAGTTTAAATGATTTTCTGTCGATCCCATCCTTCACTTGAAGCTGATTTTTTTTCTCATGAATGTTTATATATTGTGAGACTAATCTACATATTCACCACCAATTGAGACTTGGCAGTCGAAAGATGTATTGTTTGGACACTTCTTCGTCCTCTAGAGTAGAGTTGTCAAAGGGCCGGGCTTGGGCCGGCCCAGCCCAAGCCCATCGAGCCTGCTGTGGGGCCGGGCCGGGCCAGTGGGGCTGCCAACCGGGCCGGGCCTGCCGAAGGCAAACCTAGGCCCAGTCCAGGCCCTGGCCCTAGGCCCAATAGCTAGGGCCGGGCTTGGGCCGGGCCCGGGCCCTTTTTTTTTTTTTTCTTCTTGTTATTCAATTTTAAATTTCATCTCTAGGCAATATTCACAATTTAACGAACCTAATCTTTATCCTTTTATTTCATTATAAGTAATATACATATATATGTATGTATGTATATACATATTTATTTGTTAGCCATTATATTTTTTATTATATGTTAAACATTTTCATACTCTTCTTGGTGAGCTTTATTAATAAAATCTTAACACATAACAATTTATATAGAAAAATAATAAATGTATTCATAGGCCCTCCTCCTTTTATCCGGGCTTGGGACCGGCTGCTTGTAAACAAACAGGCGAAGTTACCTATTTTTTTATATATACGAAAAAATATATATCTTGCTTGTAAAAATTTATTTTATATATATGGAAAAAAGTATATTTTGTGAAAAAATTTATTCTTAAAATTCTAACAATCAAAATAATAATGCATGTCTATCCAAAATATCAGCAATCAAAGATCAAGAAATCTGCAACGTCAACCAAAAGGATCAAAAGAGGAAAATAAAAACAAATTACCTAATCATCCAGAAGTACTTCAATATCCGAGTCACTGCTCTTCCTATCATCAATCGGTTTATCTTGCTCGCGGTATTTCGCATCAAGATAATCCTTCCAACATACACATAGCTCGAGCGACTCGGGGTTAAGACGACTCCTCCTGTCATCCAAAACCCTCCCGCTGGCTGAAAATGCCGACTCTGAAGCAACCGTGGAGGCTTGCACTGGCAGTACATCCCGTGCAATTTGGGATAAAGTTTTATACATGTTTTGATTTTGTTTCCAAAAATTTAACAAATTAAAATTAACCTGTTCTTGCCTTGATAAATCAGAATAATGATCAGTATTTGCATATACACCAATCTCATTAAAAGAGGAAAAAGTATACGAACCTGCCGAATTAGAAGTACCTTCACCTGGTAGTTGTCTTGCTACTAGATGTTCAAAGCCCTGAAGGTATGGCGCATAATACCTCTCAACAGTGGATGATGATGTAGCTCGCCCGCGCACGTCAGCAGAATTACGATAGACGTTGAACAAGTCCTCAAACCTCTTGCTCACTTTTGCTGTGAATGCGGTTGTCTCCTCTGCTGTGTAGCACATTAATTTCGATATCTCTTGTATCGAGGCGTTCACGCCATGCAACTTTAACCTAGGATCTAAACAAGTAGCCACAGTAAAAATAACAGGCAGTTTACTCCAATATTTATTAAACTTTTGATCCATCACTTTTACTATTTCCTTAAAGGGTCCTATATATCTCCATTTTGTTAACATTGTAGCCATCTTCAGAATTTCTATTACAGCGAGAGGAGAGGTGGGATAGTACGTACCAGACAATAAATTGGTAGACGTGTAGAATACCTCCAAAAATTCAGCTAGGTATGTGGCCATCTGCCATTCCTCTTGAGTTGGCAAGCCGGCTGGGAACTGGGTTAGTAGAAAATGCGTATAGACTTCTCGGTATGCCAGAATGTGTAAAAGCATGTGGTATGTAGAGTTCCACCTGTGGACCACATCTGTAACTGCTCTCCTGCGAGGCATATTATATTGAACACACAACGTTTTAAATTGTTGTGTTCTCGGACTCGAGCTATTAACATACGCTGTCATACCCCTCATTTTGAGAAGAATATCTCCTGCAGCAGCTAAACCATCTTGAACAATTAAATTAATAATGTGACAAACACAGCGAACATGAAATAATTCACCATTAAGTACAGGTTGAAGCGTCTCCTTTAAAGCTGCAACAGCAACTTTATTATTAGAAGCATTATCAAAACTAACACTCATAATCTTATCCTTAATTTTAAATGTGGTGCATGCTTTTAATATAAGAATAGCAATGTTCATTCCATCATGCGGATAAGGGAAGTGCTCGAAAGCGATGATTCTCTTGTGCATAACCCAATCTACATCAATCCAATGAGCGGTCACACAAGAATAACTAACAAAAGTATAAGGAGATTGCCAAATATCAGAAGTAAGACTAACTTTACCTTCAAATTTATCGAAATAATCGATAAGGCGTGCTTTAGCAGCATTGTACTGTCGGAGTGCATCGGATCTAGTTGTGTTTCTATGAACCTTTTTGTACAAAGGTTGAACGTATGTGTTCATATATCTAGAGTGCTTAGGATTATCGGCAAAAGAAAAGGCTTGTTCATCATGAATAACAAATTCAGCGAGACCGTCTCTTTGCTCTCGCTGATTATAAACAAATAACTTACCGTCAAAAGATAACTGCGTTTGGGTAGGTTCGACGTGGCCTTGTCGAGGTGCACACAGAGGGTAATGCCTGTTAAGATGTCCATTACCACTACCAGACGAAAATAATTTAGCGCAGTACTTACATCGAGCTTTTCGGATGCCGTCCACCATAACTACATCGAAATGATTCCAACACTCGGCTTTCTTTTTTTCCCCTTTTGGACTTCTGGCTCATTACCGGAGGCATTGCTCGGCCCTTCTTCATCATGACCAGGCATAGGGTTGAGATTATGCCACGGAGTAGTAGCTTCGCCAACCGAGCTGCGTCCTTGACTATAATGCGGGGGGTCTTCATCAGGCGTGTATTCAAAATCTGGAATGTTTTGATTGAACTCCCAATTGGCTTGGGTATCTATCATACAGCCTGTACTCATTCGTCCAGGAACGAATGGTTGTGTTGGTGCTTGGATTGGTGTTTGTGATGGCCGTGGCGCTGGCGCTTGTGCTGGTGGTGGTGCTTGCGATGATGATGATGTTTTTCGTGATGACGATGCACGCCTCATTTTCTTCAATAATCCAGCCATATTTCGAGCTAAACTTTGTAAGAGTAACTAAATACACAAGTATAAGAGTAGTAATAAGAAATAACAATTAAAAGAATGAACGAGTAACAAATATTAAAGAGTTAGTAATTAAAAAGAATTTAGCAAGACTAGTAATTAATAAACAAGAGTACTAATTAGTAAATACTAGTAGTAATTAGCAAGAGTAGTAATTGGAGAGGAAAATAGTAGCAAAGCTTGTAGAAATATAGAATGTTTAGGTAAGAGAGAGTAAGAAGATTGGTGTGAAAAATTAGAGAGAAATGGTGTGAATTTATAGATTTTAGAAACTTCACAAAAGACCAAAATACCCCTACAAACTATCCGTTTATAGTTGTTGGGGAGGGTAAGAGTGTAAAGGAGTTGAAAAATATAGGTTAGACTAAAATACCCCCCAAACTAGCCGTTATATTGCTGTTGGGGGGGTAAAAGTGGAATTTTGGAAAAGGGGTGGAAGAAAGGGGGGGAAAAACAAAAAAATTCAAACAAGTGGGGCCGCAGACCGGGCCAGACCCGGGCCGCAGACCGGGCCAGATCCGGGCCATACCCGGGCCGACTTCGGGCCAGGCCAAACCCGTTTCCGGGCCGGGCTTTTTCGCAGCAATTGAAGGCCTGGTCCAGGCCCAGGCCCCAAGCCCGCTGTGCTGGGGCCGCTACTGTTCATGGACGGGGCCGGGCCAGCCCGGGCCAGAACCGGGCCGGGTCGGGCCAGCCTGAGGGCCGCCCGGCCCGTTTGACAACTCTACTCTAGAGACAATAGTAAGTGCTTTTGCAAAAAACGTGAATTATAATCCAATCCTCCCTCTCTTATGAGAGTTTGTTCAAGTAGTATGTGCTTAGGAGCCTCTTAAGACAAATTTAGAGTCGGTTCTCGCAAGCAGAGCATAATTACATGAATACCAATTTTTTTTTATGGTATTTTGAGGTGACGGAAGAACCTCTAAACCGAAGGCGCATAGGCCACCAATTATACACGAGCAAAAACTTGCACCCCTTCATGTAAACACTCAATGTGAGGAAAAGACTAAGAGCTTGTTTGGGGTCCTATAAAACAACTTTTTAATCAAAACCAATTTCAAAAAGTAGGTTTAATCGAATTTACATATAATCAACAACTATTTCACAAAACTTGCAAAAACTGTCGTTGACAGTTGCGAAAAGTGTTTGGGTATAAACTCTTGAAAGCAATTTTAATGCAAGAGAATCGTTATTGTTTAATGCGTGCAAGATTCTTTATATTTTGGTTAATTTTCTTATCCTTTTATGTTATCATAACCCTATAACTATTATACGAATTATCAAAGAAAGAGATTAAACTTAGAGACAATTAAGTCTGGAAGAAGTGTAAAAAGCCAAAATAAAAAAAATGTATGAATAACTCTCTCTTCCTCTAGAGATTAGTGAGCCGTCAAATGAATGGTACTAAAGGGATACTCAACATCCTTTTGCAAATAATGTGACAATGATCTAGTTTTTTTTTGTTCAAACTTGTTTCTTTTGGTGTTCGAAATCATAAATACTTTTAAACACCTATTATGTTTTTAAAGGGGTATTTTAAAATTTTATTTTATTTTATCATGCATTCAATGAATATGTTCTAAACCGAATTTAATCGTCGTACCATCCTCTAAATCCGACGAGACAAAAATAGAAAAGAGTAGACATGAAACCATTTGGACCGAATTGTTAGAGCGGCATGTTCAATTCGAAGAAGCGTGTTTTGTGGATCGTGTGCCACCAAACCTTAACCAGGCCAGTACCGGCTAGCCCAATTCTCTTAATTTAGAGCTTCAATCACTACAAAGAAGCATCTTAGTGGAGCCCAATGATGGGCATTATCCCACAATATCCTTTCTAATGATCTCAAATCTTCTACACAATAAAATCAGTTGTTAACCTATCAAAATTTGTATGTTGGCATCTGTCCCACAGAGGCGGCCATTTATTTAATCATAATGGCCTGCATCCGGATATTCAAATTTGAGAAATATGTATTTTAGACACCTATAGAAGGTGAGTACAAAATTTCAAAATTCCAGTTAATGATGATTTGGGACTTTTGTAATCGTGGAGTTCGAATCCGAACGATATGTATTTTTGACTTTTGTCTAAGATGAATATGAATTTTAAATCCTTGAGATAATCTTCATGAATGATGGCGCCTATGTTGTTATTATTTAAATCTTTAATGATTCGATCATTTGATATCGTTGAATGGACAAGAAGAATTGTACAGTATTCGGAATAAGAGTTATCTATTGTTAAATTCACTGTTTCGTATCTTGCGTCATTGATTATAGATCATCAGATTTTTCTCCTTGTTACCTGTTTTCGTGTTTTCGATATCGGAATGAATGGGAAAGTGTACAAATTTTTGTGCTAGTTCATCGGAGGCTTAGAGAAAATTTATTTGGATTCAAAGATTATAAAAAACCAATTTATTTTTCAGACTATTATCAAATATCTTTTACCTACTATGTGATACTGTGATGTTTTTTAACTTCTTCCTATGTGTTTTCTTGGTTATAATACTTTTATTCCTTACATGCTATTTAACTTTTTACGTGTCGCTAAAAGATCCACCAATGGCACCAAGATGCAATTTTAAAAATAAAAAATAGGTTAAAAAAATGAAAAAAAATGTTTCAAAGTAACACTTCCCTTTCTTTTGATCCAAGTAATGATAATTTCAATGACACAACTGATTTGTTAATATAATTAATGATTTTCTTTATTTTGAAATTATGGGTGAAAATTTTAAACGGCCTTTTGAGTTACCACCTTTTGTTTTGTCGAATTTTCCTTGGTAACTTGTTGCAAATTGTTCAAGATAAATTTAGTATAGTTATTAATCATTACTTAAATAAGTAATATTGAAAAGTTTAAGGTAAAAAATAATGAGTTAAGTCAACATACACTAATTTTGGATTTCACAAAAATTTTAAAAGGTTTTTCTTTTCTTTTAAGTGCTATATATTTGAGCTCCACCTTCCTCATTTGAGGCTTATTTTTGTTTTTTAAAGTATTTATATAATGACGCTTTAAAGATTTTAGTGACAAAAATAAGTTTAAATTAAACTCAAGTGCCACTTTCCATTTTTTTTTCACGTCACATTGTACAGTAACATTTTGTTCCAATAGCGACAAAAATAAGCAACCAAATTGTATGCTCCAGCCTCAAGATGAACCGGTACGGCAGAAGAGAGGGTGGGTTAGATGCAAAGTTAGGCTTTTTATTCGGATTTCAGTGTTCATCTCAGCTAGAGGCGAAAAAGAATCTGACGATTTTACCATAAAAGGTAATCCATCTTCAAATCTTGGTAAATTTCATTTTACTCTTTGCTCAATGCTTTGTAATTGTCATTCTTCATGGGAAGTTCTTGTTTGGATCTGAGAGTACGACTGGCCTTGTTAATTTGAACTTGTAATGCAGCAATCTGTCGGATTATCAACCCTTTAATTAGTGGTTTTTTGGTCTGAAATGGGAAATCACAATTGAATTGAAAATTTTGAGTCGTTTCTTGATAATTGGAAGATTTGGGTTATTGGGTGATAAGGGTTTTTACGATTTCATTGTATTGGTGAAGTTGGATGTTCAATATTTTTGTTTAGCAGCTTCTGGGTATCTATATTATGGTTATAATGGGAGATATCTCTGAATCTGGGGCGAGAGAATTTAGTTCTCGTTTGGTGAGAAATGGTTCATTTCTTGAAGAGGATGGTTTGCACATGCAAGCGGCTCATTTTGGGGGAAGTGGGTCGAGGAATACGAGCCCACTAGGACGAATAGGGTCAAGAAACACTAGTCCTTCTAGACAGAAGGTGATCAAGATCAAACCACGAGGTTTAGACGAGGAGACAGTTTCCACATTTGGCAAAGCTGTTCAGCCAGATGTTCAAATGGAAGATAATATATGGGCTATGTTGCCTGAGGATTTGTTGAATGAAATCTTGGCCAGGGTTCCACCTTTCATGATTTTTCGGCTCCGGTCTGTTTGCAAAAGGTGGAACTCCATTTTACAGGATAGTAGCTTTCTTAAGTTTCATTCGCAAGTGCCTGCTCACGGACCTTGTCTTCTCACATTTTGGAAGAATTCACTGCTCCCACAGTGTTCAATATTTAGTTTGCCATTGAAGCAATGGTATAGGATCCCATTTACATTTTTACCTCAGTGGGCTTTCTGGTTGGTGGGTTCTTCTGGGGGGCTTGTTTGCTTCTCTGGACTTGATGGGTCGACTTTCAGAACCTTAGTTTGTAACCCGCTTACACAAACTTGGAGGACTTTGCCTAGTATGCATTATAATCAGCAACGCCAGTTAATTATGGTAGTTGATAGGATGGAGCAGTCTTTTAAAGTTATAGCTACGAGTGATATGAGCGGCGACAGGTCATTGCCAACAGAAGTCTATGATTCGAAAGTTGACATTTGGTCGCTTCACCAGACGATGCCAGCTGTTAATATTTGCTCCTCAAAGATGGCGTTTTGTGACTCAAGGTTGTATTTGGAAACTATTTCACCCCTTGGTTTAATGATGTATTGGCTGGACACTGGATATTGGGAACATATTCCAGCAAAGTTCCCCAGGTCTTTGTTGGATGGCTATCTCCTTGCTGGCGTTCAGAAACGCCTGTTTCTTGTTGGAAGGATAGGTCTTTATAGTACGCTTCAGAGCATGCGAATTTGGGAATTGGATCATGCAAAAGTCATCTGGGTTGAGATAAGTAGGATGCCACCAAGGTACTTTCGAGCTCTTCTTAGGCTATCGGCAGAGCGGTTTGAGTGCTTTGGACAGGACAATTTGATCTGCTTTACATCTTGGAACCAAGGGAAAGGCCTTCTTTATGATGTGGACAGGAAGGTCTGGTCTTGGATTGCTGGCTGCGCTCTTCAGTCATACAACAGTCAGGTATGTTTCTATGAGCCAAGATTTGACGCTTCAATTTATTGAGTCAGAGGATGGGCTTATGGCTTCCAAGAAATTTACTGGTGAGATTTATGAGGAGTTGTCATATCAATTTTTCTGGCTTCCCACGTGTCCAAAGCAAAAGTTTTTTCTAGTTAAGCTGGTGGCCGGCATCTGTCGTCTATTTGGGGATATTGTACGAATCTGTCAGCTTCGAATTCGGAAGGCTTGTCTGAAATATTTTCTTTTAGATAATTTATGATCTCACTTGAAACTAAAGCTTTGCAAAGGGCGAAGGACGTGGAGTTCGTGCCTTGTAACTGGACTATTGAGCAGGCTTGGCTTTTATAAGGAGTCACTACATGGGACCTAACCATGAGAAGAATTTTTGTTCAACTGATGTATACATTGAAATGGCGGCAAGTTACTTCCATGAATGTTTATACTTCTTTTCTTAATCACAAAGTGCCTTGAAAAGATCCACTCATATATTTCGCAGATCATAATCCATAGGTTATAAAATGGTTAACTTCATTCCTGCAGGTTTGATTTCACTGATTTGAATTTATTTATTTATTTTTTCTTGGCTTTTCTCTCTATTTTGCAGTTGTCCTAGGTTAGTAAGGTATGGGTTTGTAACTGTCTGGTTATCAATGAGACGACGGTGTTATTACCATCTCTGTTACGATTATATAGTTTTTATTTATCGTTATATTTTTCTTCAGGGGATGTCTTTTACACTGCTTAGGTCTAAGTTATATGGTTCGTCTTCAATTTAGAACGAGGTCTTGTGGTTCCACCTATTCCAGTGTGCTTTTAGTTCTTCTTTGGATCAGCTTGTGGCACATAATTTACAAGTATTAAAACTTGTTTCTGACGTACAATTGAAAGCATTGCAAAGTTTTTGCTGGTCTTTGATGGTAGATTACCATTGTAGATAATAAATAGTAGTCGCTAACCTGGTTGTCAGGTTTGGGTGTGTATTTAGGGTTTTTCAGGAAAATCAAGCGGAGTATTCACTTCCTCAATTGACATGCAATCTCATAGAGATCTAAGTCAAGTTGATTTTGGCGACCTTAGCTCACGTGCCCATTGCCTGAGTTCTCCCATCCCTCCCAATAGGAATAGCTTATCAAGCAAGTTTGGATTAAGCTCAATAACCAGACGATGCATAGTGCTTAACCTTGGCTTGTTTCTTTTCCTTCTTTTAATGTAGGATCCGATTATTCGCAAGCCTGTTAGGCTGTAACTGAGTGGGCACGAGCTGAGCTAGTTTGGCTCTTAGTGCAATATATGGGTAGGCGGCCCTCCTTCCGCGCTTATATAGGAAACCATTAGTAGCATAGCGGAAAAAAATGTTCTATTGCAGGGAACACCAATGACATAATTGGCCCATCTAAGCACGTGGAAGAACAGCCATGACGCACAAATGAGAAGATGCTCCTGTTTCTCTGAAGTTCAAAAAATAAATCTGAACTGTGATATGCAATCCTGTTTGTGGTTTTCTGAGTTTTTGATTAGTAAGTCACACCTTGAAATATTTATATTGATGCCTGCCAATATCTGGTTAACATTGCCCAACTCTTAGTGGTGCCTAGAAGTTTACTTAATAGTAGTTGCAGTTCCTGCACTTGGCTTACCTCAGAGGTGATATTTGGCTTCATGTTTTGTTTGATATATTGCATCTTCTACATTACTTCTCCTTCCTAGGTTGAAATAGCCATGGCATTTCAGGGATAGGAGCTTGGCTTTGAAGTTAGTGTAACTTCGGCATTCACTAAAGGCATTATTGGTGCACTATTCTCAGTTTAGTGAAGTTACAATTTGTCCTATGGCCAATACTAGGATGCACTTATCCACCGAAAATTTTTGAGTGCAACTTTAGTGTTTAAACTAAGTTGAGATGCTCAAGTCATTTGTATGATTAGCTTATGGATTTCTTCAGAGAAAGCTAGTAGAGAATATACGGAAAAGCCAACCAAGGGTTTCCAGTGTACCAGGTGGATCGATGTATAGGTCTGAGAATTGCAGTGTGTTATTCTCATTGCTATGCTCATTGCTCGCAATGAGTATCCCTGAATTTTTCGTTGGAGTTCGCTTCAAGTTTACACAGCCTGAAAGGATATAATTTTCTTGACTTGGCTTGCCCTCGGGAAGTTTGGGTTAAGCTTCTGATAACTTGTCCAAGGTGATTTCTATATCTCTTAAGCTTTGAAGCTATGGACCTCAATTTGTTCGTAGGTTAAGTTTTGATGAGTGGGGTGTCATCCATTTGTTGGCATACAACTCAGCTTGTACCTCAAGATATGGACATTCACCAGACCTCAATTTTGGGAATTTCCTGCCCTCTGTTGCTGATATGAACAAAAAACCTTAGGTGGTGAAGTAAGAAGAAGTTGATCTGTATTTACTTTTGCAGCTTTGGAGTGTGAAAGCACAAACTGGAAACCCCCAGTGGAAGTGGTTGCTCAATTAATCTTGGAGCTCTTTTTCCCTTTAGTTGTGGCTGATTGGGTAGCAACTGCCTGCTGTGTGGTTGGCGTTAACTGACTCTATGACCGAAGAAATTGCTGATGATATGCTGGTTTGTGTTGAAAATCACAAGAGGCTCTGATTAGTTTATTAGACCCAGTTCCAATAGTTTAGATTGATAAACCCTACAATACATTCAGAAATTGTCAAGTAGAAGAAAAACACTTTGGATGTGGGGAGGTTTGCACATACATAGAAGACAACTCACTCCAGTGGTCTAAAGTGTAATTACCTCAAACTTCTTAGCAGAGTTCTGATTTGAGACCTCGCTCTTGCCTTCACTTCGGCGTGTCCGACCTAAATCGGTCTAATCAGAGGGCTTTCTTCTGCTGCGGAAAAAAAATGGATCTCGTAGTAAAGAAAGCTCTCTAAACTCTCTCTTCTTTCCCAACTGTCATTCCTTTCTACTAGAATAGCTTTCAGAATTTAGTGCCTTCTGCCATTATTTAAAGTAGCTAACTTTGTTAGCCTCTTTCCTCTTTCGTACAGCGACATCCAATTCCACGCACACCCGTGCAGACGTGTGACATGAAGGGCTTGGCTCCACTGCTACATTTATGCCAAGTCTGGTCTCTTAAGCTAGACTGCCAGCCCCGTCTACTGGTGTCGGTGCGGAAAGGAACTTCCTAGCCTTTCAGTTGGATTGAGTAAGGCCTAATACGCAAACTTGTGAGATTGTATAGCATGACCAATTCACTTTCCCCTCCCCTTGGGCCAACTTTTCAAGTCAGAAGTGTTGGACGATGGAAAGCCATTTTAACTGATTTAGCAACTAGACTAGTGGTAAAAGGTAGCATCTCTTCAGATTAACTATTGTTTTAGTACTGATAAATGTGGTTCATCCGAAGGACTATGATAGTGAATTGTTGCAACTTCATTTCACGGAATCCTAAAACTCCAAAGAGATCGGTGGCTAGTGCAGAAAATGTGTTAGTGAGCCAGTTGCTTACCAAATTGTAGACCGACTTGACAGAATTGTGCTTCTGGTTTTGTTTGATTAGTAATTTCGTCTAAGGGCATCAATCGTGTACACACTCTTTGAAGTATACTTCCATTTTCGGTGTACATTTGCATTCTTTGGACCCTTCTTTTAGATGGTTATGCCTGCATGATTCGGGTGAGTCGTGAGCAGTCCCCATGTCGCCAAGGTGGTGCGAAATCCGTCATCCGCTTCCTTTGTAGGCAATGTTGTTACACCGATTTCATTTGCTGTTTCAATACCGTTTCAGGGTTAGTTTCCCTGATGATTTTGTTGCGGCCTAGTGTGCTTTCCTGGTAGCTAACTACTTAGTTGCCTTTCATGGTGATTCCTTGGGTGTTTTACTTGGAAGAACAGGGGAGAGGAGTTGAATACTTCACTAGCAGTCGAGAACTTGTTAGAAATATATAATGAATCAATGACATAGAAGCTTTCCGTGCATATTGTCATGAGCACGCTTAGAATTTTATGGAATTAGTTAGATATGTTTTTGTTTTTTAAGTAATTTCAGAGTAGTACTTTGTTTTAGAAACCAAGCAAGTGTCAAATTGATTCCATAGTTTAAAGTGGAATGGGAGCATTCTTTATAGAGCGCGCAATATATCCCACGCTGTGAGATTTGACGTGCTCCAAGCGGAAGCGAATATAAGAACGACGGCCCTTCACGGCCTTACATATCTTTGTGCTTGGGGCAATGACGCAGCTAGTGAGGTTCTAACCGAGACTCGTCAATTGTTGGTTGAAAACTATTTCCAAACCCCCTCTTTGGCCTTGGTTTACCCTTGGCCGTCGAGAATTTCTTGGAGGGCTCCCCCTAACAAAAAGGTAAAGCTCTAGGAAGCAAGTAGAAGGAATTTTATTAGGAACTTATTTTTAGGGAAGCATTGACAAGGCGAAGGAAGCAAGTAGAAGGAATTTTATTAGGAACTTATTTTTAGGGAAGCATTGACAAGGCGAAACGAAGATGTACGACCATTTTACTTCTGTGGGAAATACGTGCCGTCTCTATACTGAAGTCGGAACTCGATTCATAACTTGTCTTGATCATAAACTTGTCTACTTGGCTGGTTCTGGGAGTTGGAGGCATGCTTGGAAATATTGCAGAGGATGTAAATGGTAGCTCGATTTGGAATTTAGCTGATCATGCGAATCAGCCGTTTGTAAAAGAGTACGGTGTAGGTTGAATGAGAAAGATAACAAAAAGGATAAAAACGAAAGGATAGGGTAAATAGTTAGGGAGTTGAATCGGTTTTTTGGGGATAGAGGGACTTGAACTCTCACGATTACTAAAGTCGACGGATTTTCCTCTTACTATAAATTTCATTGTTGCTAATTCAATGGTAGAGTACTCGGCTTTCAAGTGTGGTTAGGATCTTTTACACATTTGGATGAAGTGAAGGATTCGTCCATACAATCGGTAAAGTTTGTGAGACCACGACCGATCCTTAAAGGGAATGAACGGAAAAAATAGCATGTCTTATTAATGAAGAGTTCTGAGAATCTTTCCATTCGTTCCGGAGTGGATCTAATTGTATTAGTGTCTATAATTGATTTCTTCTGTGTAATACTAATTGATAGGGCCTCATTTGTAGTAAGAGGAAAATCCGTCGACTTTAGAAATCGTGAGGGTTCAAGCTCCTCTATCCCCAAACAACCGATTCGAGCCCCTAACTATTTACCTTATCTTTCGTTTTATCCTTTTTTTGTTAGCGGTTTAAAATTCGTTATCTTTCTCATTCACCCTACGCCCTACTCTTTACAAACGAATCTGAGCGCAACGATGCAATTAAAGCGTGCTAAACTGCTGATTGGCTGTTATCTGCAGTGGCCACGGATCAACAAGCCATAACTAATCTAGAAAGTGTCTGCTAACTTGCAGAACCTGTTGATCTAGATAATATGTACAGGGGAAGTTGCTGGGATTGACTTTGCTGTGCAGCAATAAGTAAAACTCATGTACACAAGCTCGGATGGTTCAAGAAACAGGTTCAGGTCGTAAGAAGCTCCACACTTTTCACTTTGCTATTTTATGTTTTTTTAAAAATCACTCTAGAGCAGCGATTCTTTTGACCTAGGTCAACCATTGGTTGAGGGGCTTTTGTTTGCTTCTGCGAAGGCCTTTAACCGGGATTACGAGCTTCCTACTTCCTTCACATGTATTCATCATTACATCCTTTTCCCTTCCAATCTGCTGATCCTTTTCGACTTGAGGATGTTCATTTTGTTAGGTTCTTCCAGGTATATCCACTTGCGTGGGAAAAACTTCACTGACCATTTGAGGAGTTCCTTGGAAAAAAGGGGATCGGACGGGGCAGAGGGAGGATGGAAGGAGCAACACCGCTCAAAACTTCAGGTTACCAATGAGTAGAGGTGGTGTCAACATCAAGGAAAATCAGCTATGTTAAGAACTAGGCCTGAGAAAGCAACTTTTTTAAGGATATGAAGATAACTAGATAAGCCAGCGACAGAAATTGCTGGAGTGAAATTAGTCAGCTTTCTTAGCTGTACTTTCTGAGGATGCTATTAACCACAACTCCTTGACCTCGAGTGGTTCGAAAAAAATGCTTGAAGTTGCAAGAAACTTCACACTTTGATTAAACACAACTCCTTGACCTCGAGTGGTTCGAAAAACTGCTTGAGGTTGCAAGAAACTTCATACTGATCATGTAAGTATGCTCTTGGCCTGCTGTTTTTGGTAGTTGGGGTTGAGAGGGGGAGGGGGTGATGAGTGTAGAATGCGGAGGGAAGTAATAACATAGTTCAAAATGCATACACCAATGCAACAACCAGTAGAAGTACTGCCATTCTAAGTCAGCATTGTATAGAACTATGCCCCTCAGAAATGAACTTTCAACGAACACAAGCATACGCGAAGCGAGAGTCCCACATTGACACAGATCCGAAGAGCGCCACAGCTGTTACAATAAAAATGCTTCACTTTTGATTTGATTTTTCACGCAGTCTGGCGGTGAGTATAAAGCGAATTACTTTTTTTCCTTTTACTAAAGAATACGGTGTACTCGCACCTTTGAGTGGCATTCGCCTCTCTTTGGAGGGGTTAGACCATTTTGGTATATTTTGTTCCTAAATGAAGCTAAAGATTTAGGTTTCGTTTGACAATATTTTTTGTTGGTTTTCAGTTTTTAGAGAGCAGTTTTTTAAAGAATAGCTTAATTTTTTTTTTATAAAAACAAGTGTATGTTTGATAATTTTTTTTTTAGGTTTTTTTTTTTGGTGTTTGATTGATTTTTTTTTTGGTGGTTTGCGGTAGCGGTTGTGGGGCGTAGCAGTGGTTGACGTGGTGGTGGTGGCTGACGGTCGGAGGTGGCTGCCGGCAGTCCAGTCCTTTGGCGGTGGTTGCCGGCTGCCGGAGGTAGTTGCGGCCGTCTCCGGCGGTGGTTGCCGGCAGCTGCCAGAGATCAAAGAAGTATTGGGACCATTATCTAAAGAAGTTAAAGTTATATTAAACAACTTCGAAGATGTGATGCCCGATGAATTGCCGAAGAAATTGTTACCTAGAAGGGCAATTGACCATGAGATCGAGCTCGTGCCAGGCACGAAGCCACCCGCCCGAGCTCCGTATCGAATGTCACACAACCAGAACTCAGAAAATAATTGATAGAGTTGCTAGACACGGGTTTGATCACTCCAGCGAAGTCACCTTACGGTGCACCAGTCCTCTTCCAGAAGAAATAAAGAAATAAGATGGTTTATTGCGGATGTGTGTGGACTACAGGGCGCTAAACAAGTGACTATTCGGAACAAGTATCCTATTCCTTTAGTCGCCGATTGTTTTGATCAGCTTAGTAGGGCGAGAGTGTTTACCAAGTTGGACTTGAAGTCTGGGTATTGGCAGGTCCAAATCGCCGAAGGTGACGAGGCGAAGACAACTTGTGTCACTAGATACGGTGTGTATGAGTTCCTGGTCATGCCATTCGGCTTGACCAATGCTCCGGCCACATTTTGCACCTTGATGAATCAGGTTTTGCGGGACTACATTGATGATTTTGTAGTGGTGTATCTCGATGATATTGTGATCTACAGTTCTAGCTTAGACGAGCATCTGAAGCACTTGAGGAAGGTGCTTACCCGACTGAGGGAGCACGAGCTATATGTGAAGCTGTCGAAATGCACTTTTGCCCAGACCAAGATTAAATTCTTGGGCCATGTGATAGAACAGGGTCAGATAAGGATGGACTCAGCTAAAGTTCAAGTGATATAGGAGTGGCAACCGCCAACTAATGTTTCAGAACTGAGATATTTCCTTGGATTGACCAACTATTATAGGAAGTTTGTCCGAGATTATTCGAGAATGGCCCATCTCCTAACTGAACTTCTGAAGAAGAGCAAAGTTTGGGAATGGTCAAAGGAGTGTCAATTGGCCTTCTCGACTATGAAGCGGGCTATGTCTGAAGATCCGGTACTTGCTCTCCCCAATGTGTCGAAGTCTTTTGAAATTCATACAGATGCTTTTGACTTTGCACTAGTAGGGGTTCTAATGCAGGAATGCCACCCGGTGGCATATGAGAGTAGGAAGCTCAACGAAGCAGAACGTCGCTACACCACTCATGAGAAAGAGTTGCTCGTGGTAGTGCATTGTCTCAGAGTTTGGAGGCACTGCCTGCTTGGTTCTAGCTTCATAGTGCGGACAGACAACACTGCAGTGAGCCACTTCTTGAGTCAATCTAAGCTCTCCTCGAAACAGGACAGGTGGCAGGAACTTTTGGCAGAATTCAACTTCATGCTCGAGTACAGGGCAAGCTCAACCAACAGCATAGCCGACGCCCTGAGCAGGAAAGCCGAACTAGATTAGGTAGCATTGATGGCCATGAATGCTATTGTTAGAGCAGATAGCCGAGTTGCCATCAACATCGGAAAGAAGATCAGGATGGCCCTTACCAGGGATCCTGTTGCCCAACAACTGTTGAAACTGATCGAGAGCGGTAAAACTCGACAGTTTTGGCAAGAAGAAGGTTTGCTGATGACCAAAGGAAGACGGGTATACGTTCCCCGAGTCGATGATCTGAGACGAACATTGATTCGAGAATGTCATGACACCCTTTGGGCAGACCATGCCGGAGGAGAAAGAACATTAGCTCTCCTTCAACAAGGTTACTACTGGCCCCAAATGGGGGATGAAGTGCAAGAGTATGTGAATCATGCCTTACTTGTCAGTAGGACAAGGTGGAGCGTAAGAAGAAAGCATGGTTACTACAACCGCTGCAGGTCCCCAAGAGACCGTGGGAGAGTGTGTCATTGGATTTCATCACTGGTCTGCCGAAGGTTGGAGACTTAGGCACAATTCTTGTTGTCGTTGATCGGTTTAGCAAGTATGCGAGCTTTATCGCAACACCCAAGTATTGCTCAGCCGAAGACACAGCGCAACTTTTCTTTAAGTATGTGGTGAAGTATTGGGGCATGCCTCAAGACATTGTCAGTGATCGGGACTCTCGCTTCACTGGAAACTTTTGGACTGAACTCTTTAAGTTATTCGTATCCCAACTTTCGATGAGTTCAAGTTATCATCTAGAATCAGACGGTTAGACGGAGCGGTTCAATTCCATGTTAGAAGAGTACCTCCGCCATTTTGTCAGTGCAACACAGAAAAATTGGGTCAAGCTACTGGATGTTGCCCAGCTGTGTTTCAACTCACGCAAAAGCTCTTCGACAGGGAATAGTGCCTTTGAGATTGTAAATGGACAACAACCGTTACTACCCCACACGGTAAACGTCCCCATGCAGGAAAATCTCCAAGGGCCATAAGCTTCAGCGAAGAATGGAGGCAGAATATAGATCTAGCTCACTCCTACCTTGAGAAAGCAGCCAGAAGAATGAAGAAACACGCTGATAAGAACATGAGATCTCAAGAGTTTAACGTGGGAGACAAAGTTATGGTTAAGCTACTGTCACAAGATCTCAAATTTCTAAGGGGAAGAGACTCTCGTCTTTTGCAGAAATGTGAGGGACCCCTGACTATAGTGAAGAAGATAGGCAAGATGGCTTACAAAGTTGATCCGCCTCATTGGTGGAGCCGCCAGCTCCATCCTGTCTTTCACGTCAACATGTTGAAGCCTTTCTATGAAGACAAAGCCGACCCCTCTAGGGGCCAAATCAGGAGACAAGGACTCAAACCCAAAGTGGCAAGAAAGCGAGTTGCCGAAGCTATTTTGAATGATAGAGTGATTACAGCTTCCCGCAAGCGCCATCAGGAGTACCTAGTCAAGTGGCAGGGACATATGGATGAAGAAAACACTTGGGAACGAGCAGCAAACTTATCAGCCTACGCCGACAAGATTGAAGCCCACCACACGCAGAAGTTGACGAGGGTGTACAACTCTAGTAGGGGAGAATGTCATGGGCTACCCCTTGCACCCGCCTAGCACCGCGCCCTCGCGCCCATCCAGCTCAGCGTTCCCGCGCCCTTCCAACATGCGTCCATGCACCCTCGTAAGTTCTTCA
Source organism: Escallonia herrerae (assembly GCA_033070095.1). Classification (NCBI taxonomy): domain Eukaryota; kingdom Viridiplantae; phylum Streptophyta; class Magnoliopsida; order Escalloniales; family Escalloniaceae; genus Escallonia; species Escallonia herrerae. The sequence goes on from JAVXUP010001381.1 coordinate 162,766, forward strand.
AGTCTCGCCCCCATGCGCTCGTCAAGCATAGCGCCCGCGTGCCCAACTGCCGTGCCCGCGCACGCCAAAAGCCAACTGTGAAGATCTGAAGATCCAGGCGTGCGTTTTTGCTCAATTTTGGTGGAGATAACCCTTGTATATATTTAAGTTTTCCTGTAAAATTTCAAGTCATTTCGAGTTGTATTTCTCTAAAAAGGGGCACTATGACTTCTCGCACATAGTGACGTCTACTACTATCACTTAGGAAAATCCTCCTAACGGTACTATATGGGAGTCATGCACACCCATACCTGAGAGTCCCTTGCTTTGTTTTAGCTTGCGTGTCTAGCTAGATTGCACACTGTGAATGCAAACAAAACCTTTTGTAAGTTGTAATGATGCTATTGAAATAATGAAGATATGTGTGACCGTTTTGCCCTCGTGTTGAAATTTACTCTTTGTGCACTGTTTTATGCAATGTTGATGCACTGCTTGCTCTAAATTGTTGGGATTGGTTGGCGGACTCTTCTTGTGAGCGGCAAGTTGAGTGCCACACACGGTTTCCTTGTGCCATCAAGGGCCACCGTGTGTCACCAAGCAATGCCACATCAAATTATAACTGAACATTGCTTCGCATACAGATGGCACATCTCAACAGTTCTGTCCTCGAGCAACAAAGTTTGCGGGAGAAATCCTGCCAGTGGCAGCATCACCCCAAGAAAACTATCGGCTCCCAAATTAGAAGCGTCAACAGCTATTCCACGGAAAAACTTCACTCAATGGTTAATAACAGGTAAAATTTCACTGTTTAGGCCTTACGAGATGGACGCCAGTGCAAGAGATTTTATGATGTGAGCAATCATAGGATACGTGGCATTGTCATAAGTATATCCTCGAGTTATTGAAACGCTAGTGCTTATTGTCATCTAGATAATCCAACCTTGGAGCATCTTTTCCTTACCTTCCAAGTTTCTTCTGGTTAGCCCTAAGCGGCGGAACTAGCTCTTGCAATTTCGGTCTATTGTCTCTTGCAGTGATGGGATTTTGGAACTTTTAATTAAGACTGCGCAATGTTTTAGTTCCTGCACTACTCAACTCACATTTATATGTTTGAAATTCTCAGTTACCTTTGGTCATTTCTTCTCTGTTAAGGGTAGAACCAAGTGAACTAAACAGCTGAGCACAAGACATAATCCCACAGTGCTGAGATACTGTAAACAGACGAGTATTTATACTGGCGCTGAGGAGAACTGTTCACGACCTTACTTGGACACCTCTGTTCTATAGGCTCGTACCTCCATATCCTTGATTTCTAAGGAGACAGGACCCAAGTCCGGTGGATGAATCATGGCCGCAGAGCGTGATTAACAGCTCCATGGTCTCACTGTAGGCCACTGGAGCAGTAGATGATCGTTCTTGGTCAGTGCCCTGGCTAGGATATGGCTAGGATATGGTCATGTGGCTGTCTGACAGACTACAAAACTTTTCATTTTTGCCCTTGCTTCTCTTTGGATTGAAACCACACAGGGCAAAATCATCTTTCTGAATTACTCTATCGCCTGCTTAACGCAGGGCGAGGTTGCGTTGCTTGATGTATCCTTGTGGTTTGTTTGATTCTTGCAGTTCATTTGACCTATGGATGGGGTTGTCATCTGATGATGTATGAGCTGTTGTATTTCCTTTTCTTGTACATTCGACTGTTTATATTTTGTATATATTGCCTGCTCTTTTCTCAAAAAAAAAAAAAAAAAAAAAGAATTACTCCTATCAGCAATTGATTCTGGAGCAACATTAATTTAAGCATCTCCCCGATGCATACAGATATTTGGTTATCTGCAATCTCCCTACCAGCCAACTCCCATGTCTTGATCACCTCTGTAACTCCTTCCCTCAATTTGAGAGTTGTTATTTGGTTATACAGATTATTGTGTGTCCCTGTTTAGTTTGGTATTCCCTACGGATTACACACAGATATTTACTAGAAAGGAAGCTGTTTTGATCCCGTTTTCTATATCCGTAAGAACTCCCAAGTGTATCTGGCCAACATGTTAAGTTAAAGGATCACATTTTCTATACCCATTTGCCCTGGAAACAGAACCTTTTGCTGCATATAACAAGTTTAGTGTAGTTTTCGTTCACAGGCATACGTGTATCATCTCAGAAATCAAAAGGGTGGACCTAGTGTCCTATATGTGACAGTGTCCTTCAAGGGCAAACACAATCTTGTTCCATTGGCAAACCAAGCATCCAGTTGCCGCAACAAAACAGCAGCTTCAATGAATACTCAAATACTAGGACTCGTGTCTTTATAAATGTAGAACACCCACGGTCTGAACCCTCAAAAGCTCCACCTCGTACCCAAGGAGGACAGCCTCCATAGTTTTCATTCAAGGCATGGCATTGGTAACAGGAGCCTCACTCTTTCTCCACGTGTCGGCTTCTCTTTTATCGTGCTCTCAATCGTGGTTTTGTTAGGGAAAAAATCTCAAACCTAGGGCATCAATAACTCTTGTTCTTCCCCAATTTTATTATGAGCTCGCCTTGTCGCGCACCGCTCACGTGGTAAATTGCAGTTTTGATGCACTTCCAGCAGTGCATATATACATAAACTTCACTTTGTAGAATTTATGCATTATTGGATATTGACTATGAATAAAATTTAGACTTACTTTAAAAGTTTTCAAGAATACTCCTTTGTGTGCGGCTGCCTTAGACGTGGAGCATTGGCCTAGCCTATGTGTGGGAGGGCAGCTTAGACATTTTGATTGCTCTAAAAGCTTATATCACACTTCAACACTCTCTTTCATGTGCAAGTCACTGATTGCACGAAGATTAAATAGACAAATCAAAGTACATCACCACCAAATGCATAAATAAACAAAGTATAAATCAACCATAATAAAGGGTGACGAAATGTGCAAGTGAAAAGAAGGGAACCTAAGACCTTGGCAAACGTAACTCTCATATCATATTAAGTTATAAGTTGTTTTAAAAGCTATAATTATTAGCCAATCAGCTCAATAATATGTATCTACTTTTTACTTCACTAGCATTTGAAACGCAAAATAAGTAAACGCATCAAGGAAAAGTACAAAGTTTTGAGGACTATGCTTGACGGTTAACGATATAATTATATCCTAGTTTAGATTGAATGATATGTTGGGCTTGCGAATCGCTTCCTGTCCATAAGCTAATTGAATTATCAGAAACAATATAACACTGTTCTCAAGAGCCAACCACTAGTACCAAATTGGATGACAGGTCCTCCTGTCCTAAACTCCTACGCGAAGCTGTACTTTGTTTATGTTTATAACACTGCTAAAAGTTGGCAAAGATTTAGTGATTCTATGCAGTAATCACTTGCCCATGTTCCTTGAGCTCTTCATTTGATGCTCATGCTTCTTCAAAATATGCGTGCCTTTGCCACTCACCACCACGAATCCCCATTTCCTTGTACATTAGTTTGGTGAGAACTTCATAGTTTGAAGAATATTCAGCTAAGTGAAAAAGCTGATGGAGGGAAATTAATCCTCTTTTTTGTTTTTTTATTTAAACTCCCAAGGTAGGAATAGAAGGGAATGTAGAGGGGTGCTGATTTAATTTACTATTACAACTTTTAGATGCAAGCTTTCATGGTGTTTAAGTACAATAAAAAGTCATAAGTGTAGCCCTCAGATTTTTCTTCGTACTGTTCACTATTACGACTAAATCCGTCCTTCAATCCACTTCCCGCCTCCTCCCTACGAAACAAAGCTCGTACTGATATATATACCAGACGATCGGAATTTGCATAGCTAGATAAAGTTGTTGTCATAGCTAAAGTACAAGTTTGCATTATTGTGCAACATGCATTTGGGATATCCTTTTAGTGACGGTATTTTGGGATATCCTTGAGAAAATCAGGTATTTTGGGTCAATAGGCCAATCTGCGACTGTTTGACACGATGATAAGAAATTGCAGCTGGCTTAAAACTTGTCGCATTGCTTCTCCTTGAGTAGAAGCTAGCTAGCTATATAATGTTGGTTAAAAAATAATGATGATCAGGAAAGAAAACTTAAAATATTGTTCTGGATATGCCTTAACGTGACAAAATTTCATCTTTTTATGTAACTCTAAAACAATTGATTTCAGCAGGAAATAAAACAAGGGCGCATTAGAGGAAGGAAGATGATGGTAGATGAAGCCTTGGAGAAAGAGATTGAGAAAGCGGAAGGGCTAAATGGAGAAAATACTAAGAACTCAGGTGCAACCATTTCTGCCAGAACGTATGGCCTTGAGAGAAAGGAGGGTTTGGTAGGAAATGTGTACTCCGTGATCATAAAAGTAGCATAATTGCCAAGAAGTTCTATATGGCTAATTTTGTAGCTCTCAGTGCGGATTATCATGTGCCTAAACACCACCCTCCTAAGAATAACTAACCCATGAAAGGCAACATCTCTAGTTTAGCCCATTTAGATCCCCATTTTACATTTCTGGCTAGCTAATAGCGGAAAGATGAGCATGTATGAAGTGTTGATACTTGTAGGTATGTAAATGAAGCTTGATGTTAAAAGTTATCTTTCACCAAAATGGGTTTCCTGTCCTACTGCTAATTTCCTTGTCTGGCTGAAGTAGTATTGTTTTAATCGTTGAGTAACATAGTTACTTGTATGATGCGAGTTGTGGAATAGGATGCAAGTATCAATTTTGTTTATTCGTTGTAGGATTGGATAGAAGTTCTTCGGAGAAATCATTTGGAGGACCACAAGATCAATTGAACAAGGTCCCCTTGTAGACACAAAATAATTTTTACCGAACAATGGTAAATTATTTTTAGGACTAGTCAAATATTCAACGCCGCGAAAAATGCGGGCTAGATGCTGACTTGGCGTCAAACAAAAGCAATGGATCCAAATCAAGATTAAGTCTAGAAAACTAGCCCAAGTAAGATTATGCGGTCCGGACTATGGTCTTCTACTAGAGAGTTCAATTATGTCAGGTTTGACGAAAAAAAAATTAAACGGAACTAAATCCATTTAATTAATCAAGATCATATAATTAAGGGGGACAAAATCCCTTTAATTAACAGGCAAAGCCCTAAATCACGGGTTTTCTAAATTTAACCACACCTCTTTGCCTATAAATAGAGGACTTTGGATAGGGAAGAAGGACACACCGAGTTTCTGCAAACAAGCCAGCGTTCTGCTAGAACTTTGTCTCAAGTATATGACATCTCGAGAATTACGCTTCACTTGAAGAATAATACGCACTAATCTAGTGCCATTCTTCAATCGAGCATTCTCGACGTTGAAGATTCATCACTCTTTGATCCTCAACATCAAAGAGAAATTCAGTTTCAACCGTGAAGATTCTACAAGTCAAGAATCGCCTTCAAGGAATAATTCAACGTAGCGGTTCAAGAACAAGCTATTCTAGCCCTTGGATCGTGACCGAAAGCGGAGATTGAATAAGAGGACTCATATTTATTTTCTGATTAAATTACAGAGTGGTGTAACCCTTAGTTTTAAACAATATATATCTTTAAATTGTAGTTTGTGCATTATTTCTTGTCTCGCAGATTCAGACACGAAATTTGTGTGTACAAATTTCTGGCATGCCCAGTGGGACCTACTCTGCCTCTCATCTCCTTCTTCGAAGAAGATTTACAAATCGCCTTTAACACGTCAATGGCACCAAAGAAAGTGCAGCGGACACAAACCATGGAGAACGCCTTGAAAAGCGCCACCGTGAGGAGCAGTTCCAGTAGCGGTTCAACCGGCCCCGTGACTCGAAGCAGGGCCAGGGATGAAATGGTTGCCCCCAACCAAGTGATGCTACCAGCTTCCAAGCCACCGGTCAAGCCACGCGTTCAATTCAGGGAGGTCGTTGTCTCTCGTTATAAGAAAGGCAGGGTGTCGGGATCAAAAGTCCCCCACCTTGAGTTAGAGAATGAGATGCCTCCACCATCATTTCAATATGCCTCTGATGCAGACTCCAGCACCGGTTCGCAATCGGGTTCTTCCCCCAGAAGCCCGAAACACCTTGTGTCATCACCGCGCTCCGAGTCACACACTTTTGCGCCCCCCGTTACCATGCAAGTCATGATGACCGGATCTATGTCAATTGAGGAACAACTTGCTACTATGTCTCGGGCCTTTGAGAAGCTGACCAAGATTGTAGAAGAGAAGGACTTTCAAATTGCGACTCTCATGAACAAGTTGGAGTTGCAGGCCAACGAGGAGTCTAACCGAGGTGAAGTCAATGAAGCCTCAAAGAAGAGTGGCGCCAATGGACGTCACGTCACGATGAGTCCACTTTTGACGGGTTCAAAAAAGAGGACATGTCCAACTCCGTCGCCTCCCTCTCGGTGCAACAGTTACAAGACATGATAACGAGCACAATCAGGGCAAAATACGGAGGACCTTATCGCAACAACCTCATGTATTCGAAGCTTTACACAAAGCGAATCGACAACATGAGGATGCCAGCAGGGTATCAACCACCAAAGTTCCAGCAGTTCGACTGGAAGGGCAATCCAAAGCAACACGTTGCTCACTTCGTTGAAACTTGCAACAATGCAGGCACTGAAGGAGACCTCATTGTCAAACAATTCGTCAGGTCTCTCAAAGGAAATGCATTGGACTGGTACACTGACATCGAGCCCGAGTCAATTGACTGTTGGGAAGCAATGGAACATGAGTTCTTGAACCGGTTTTACAGCATGCGATGCTCGGTTAGCATGATGGAACTCACGAACACCAGGCAGTGGAAAGATGAGCCGGTGGTGGACTACATTAACAGATGGCGCTCGCTAAGCCTAGACTGCAAAGAAAGGCTGTCGGAGATTTCGGCAGTAGAAATGTGCATGCAAGGCATGCACTGGGGCTTGTTGTACATTCTTCAAGGTAACAGACCAGCAAGCTTTAAAGAATTGGCAACACGGGCCCATGACATGGAAATCAGTATTGCCAATCATGGTGGCAACAGTCCTGCATTGCCTGACCCCTGTAAGGAGAGAAAGGAAGGAAAGAAGGTTGAACGGTCTTCTAAAATGACCGGGAAGGAGTCCTTGGTAGTTACCACGGCTCCTTTGAAAGTTCCAAAGAAAGACAACTACAAGGAGGCAAAGGCACCAGAACACCTCCGGGAAAAACCCAGGCAGCAACCTTCATTGAAGGAGTTGGAAGGAAAGGTCTACCCCTTCCCAGATTCTGATGTACCAGGCATACTCGACTTTTTACTCGAAAAGAGAGTCATCGAGCTCCCAGACTCGAAGTGTCCGGAGGAATCAGGGTGAGTCAACGAGCCAAGGTACTGTACGTATCACCGCATCCTTGGCCATAAGACTGAAAAATGCTTCATACTCAAGGAATTGATCATGAATTTGGCCAAGAAAGGGGAGATCGAATTAGACATTGATGGGGTGGAAGAGTCGAATCATGCCTCAGTCATCTCAAGTGACGTGACTCCTTCGAATGGGCCAAATACGTTAAATAATATATTGACAATGGGGGCACGGATGATGACTATCCAGTTTGGATTGGACCCCGTAAAAGTTCAACTCCCTCAGAAAATATTAGAAGCGTCAACTCAAGCTGACCAGTTGGTAGATACAGACGATGGTGGGTGGACACTAGTCACGCGGAGGAAACTGAAGAAGCAACCAACAACTCCTTTGAAACTAGAAGAGGCAAACTAAAAAAGGCAAGCAACAACGCCGTAAGGGGAGAAGGCATACTGCTAAGAAGAGTTGCAAGGAAGTTGATGAAGGTTTTCGACAGGAGATTCCCAAGCCGATAATGCTTGGAGACTTTTTTTCGAGTGGAAAACTTGAAAGATGATACGGTCAAAACTGTCTGCATGGTGTCAGTGCAAGAAGACAAACATGAATCGAATGAGGAGACTATTGATGAAAACAACGAGAGCATGCTAACCTTTCTACGAGGCCTACCTCTGCGGTTCACACTTCAAGAGATGCCTGACCTGCCCCAATCAGCACACGAAGTGCTGAAAAGGGTTTTGGAAGAACCTAAGAAGTACAGCTCTGCCATTCGTGAAATTGATGACCTTAGGACTACACCGGCGACATGTGCATCCTGTTGTGCATCTATCACCTTCACGGACGAGGACCTACAGTTGGGTCCCAAGCCTCACAATAGACCTCTCTTCGTGTCAGGTTATATCCGGGAAAGAAAGGTGAACCAGATGCTTGTTGATGGAGGGTCAGAAGTGAACATCATGCCAAAGTTCGTCATGAAACAAATTGGAATTACAATGGATGAACTTTCCAAGTCTCGACTGGTGATACAAGGTTTCAACCAAGGGGGCAAGGGCGATCAGCATGATTCGTCTCGGGCTTACTATCGGGGAGCTAGAGTTAGACACTTTGTTCCACGTTATTGATGCCAAAACGTCTTACAACTTGTTGTTAGCCGGCCTTGGGCTCACGAGAATGGGGTGGTGCCGTCCACTCTTCATCAATGTCTCAAATTCTACAGGGATGGAGAAAAGGAGGTTGATGGCGACTATAGACCATTTACCGAAGCAGAGTTTCATTTTGCAGATGCAAATTTCTACATGGAGTCCGAGATGTCCCAAGAATGTCTTCCAAGGGAAACCTCCTCCACAAAGAAAAATGAGCCCAAAAAAGGTAAACAAGTTACAGTGCCTTCGCAACCTAAACCTAAAGAAATCTTGAAAGGATCAGTATCAGAAGAAAAGAAGCCACCATTGGAAAAGGCACGAAAGGAGTCACCTATCTTTAGGTATGTCCCTATATCTCGAAGAGCAGAGGGACAATCACCCTTTGTTGAACTGGCCGAGCCGAAAGAGGTCAAAGTTGCAGGAGTTCCAAAGACGGTGGACGTCCACGTCCTAAAAGAAGAGTTAACCATACCTCTTACAACCATTGGGACCGTCAAGTTACCACTTAAAGGATTTGTTGAGCCTTCACGAGACATGGCCAAGCATCCACATCCACCCTCTGTGAAGACTTATGAAGGTTTCGTTGCTAAAGCCCAAAAGCTGTTAAAAAATTCGGGTTATGACTTTGAAAATCCAGTGTCGCTCGGAGAACTTAGCCCAGAACTAATTGGTGAAAAGGTCCACGGACTTAACAAAACCCAAAAGAAGTTAAGACAACAAGGGCATCGAGTTAGCCCACCAAGGACGGGTGTTGGTTATAAACCCGATTGACCTATCCGGGTACCTTTGAAAAGCAAACAAAATAAAGTTGGCATAAAGTACATCAATGCTGAGGAAGTTGACGAGTCAGGTGATGAACAGGTTGCTCTGCCACGGATGGTGTTTGATCGCATTCAAACCTTGACAATCCTTTTGAACCAAGACGAGACTAGCTCAAGCTACCAATCCTTTCAAACTTCTGCCTTTAAGAGGTTAGGGGTTATGACCCTTAATAAGAGCAAGACAGATTCTACAATACGTCCTGAGCCTCCATATTCTCAAGATTGGGCGGCCCAACTGGTAAGATCGATGATAAGAACTTTGAAGCGATAGCAGAGATGGAGGCCAAACCCAATGAAGATAGAGAAACTAAGAAGCCTTGTTCCGTCTCGAATGAAGCGAAAGACCAAGATAGATGTCAGCAATGATGGAAGCCTTAAAGCTAAAAGAAGGACCATTGTCATTACTGGCCAAGGTAAAAATCAAGTCGAGAAAAAAAGAGTCAATGATGAGGAGGTTGTTGAAGTTGTGTATCACATCACAGTGGAAGAAGATGTAACTCTAGATGCTGTCGAAGATAATCTGAAGGAGGCACCTCCCCAGCTCGAGGACGGGGGGCAACCTACGGTTGACGACCTTAAAGAACTCAACTTAGGAACATCTGACGATCCTAGGTCCATCTTCGTCAATGCTCAACTTAACCTCGAGGAAGAGAAAAAATATTTTGAATTGCTGAAAGAATTCAAAGATGTCTTTGCATGGATATACAAGGAAATGCCGGGGCTTGATCCTAAGGTCGCGGTTCATCATCTTGCTGTTAAACGTGGGGTACGCCCCGTTAAGCAAGCTCAACGCACATTCCATCCAAAGGTTGTCTTAGAGATAGAAGTTGAAATCAACAAGTTGATTGAAGCTGGGTTCATCAGGGAAGTAAAGTACCCCACATGGATCTCAAGTATAGTGTCGGCGCACAAGAAAAATGGGCAGCTACGCGTATGTGTAAACTTTCGCGATTTAAATCGAGCATGTCCAAAAGACGACTTCGATCTACCTATAATCGAGCTCATGGTGGATGCGACAATTGGGCATGAAGTTTTATCCTTTATGGATGGATGCGCAGGGTACAACCAAATACGCATGGCACCTGAAGATGAGGAAAAAACTGCATTCCACACCCCAAAAGGAATCTACAGCTACAGAGTAATGCCTTTTGGACTGAAGAATGTGGGGGCAACTTATCAGCGTGCCATGTAGAAAATAATCGATGACATCTACACAAAATTGTGGAATGCTATGTTGACGATTTGGTGGTCAAAACAAAGAAGAGAGAAGATCACCTGCAAGATTTACGCGTTGTATTCAACCGGTTGAGGAAACATCAACTCAAAATGAACCCTTTTAAGTGTGCTTTTGGGGTCTTATCCAAAAAGTTCCTTGGTTTCATTGCCCATCACCGAGGCATCGAAGTTGATCAATCTAAAATCGAGGCAATATAAAAGAGGTCTCCGCCGAAAAATTTGCGAGAACTTCGGAGTCTTCAAGGATCACTCTCATACATCAGGCGATTCATCTCAAATCTAGCAGGTCGCTGTCAGCCTTTCAATCATCTCATGAAGAAAGATACGTCTTTCGAATGGAATCAAGCTTGCCCGAATGCATTAGACAACATCAAAAAGTACCTTCTTAGCCCTCCAGTTTTGGGAGCACCAATGCCTGGAAAGCTGTTGATCCTTTACATTGTGGCCCAAGAAGAATCCCTAGGTGCGATGCTAGCACAGGATGACCTGGATAAAAAGAGAAGGCGTTCTATTACTTGAGTCATAGGTTGACGGAAACAGAACTCAAGTACAACCCGATCGAGAAAACATGCCTAGCATTGGTTTTTGCATCGCAAAAACTGAGGCATTATTTCTTGGCATACACAGTGCATTTAATTTCAAAAGCAGATCCTCTAAGGTATGTCATGGCCAAGACAGTCCTATTAGGGCATTTAGCGAGATGGTCAATACTCTTTAATGAGTTTGAAATTGTATACGTTCTGAGGACAACATCAAAGGACAAGCCCTTGCAGACTTCCTCGCAGACCATCCTATCCCGGCAGATTGGGATATTTCTGAAGACTTCCCTGATGAAGAAGTGTTATTTGTTGAAACCCTCTAACCTTGGATGATGTTCTTCGATGGAGCAGCACAGTTGGATGGGGCAGGCGCCGGAGTAGTCTTTGTCTCACCACAGCGACAAGTCTTACCATACGCATTCATGCTTGAAAAAAAAATGCTCAGATAATGTCGCTGAATATCAGGCCCTTATCATTGGTCTCCAAATGGCATTGGAACTGGGAATTCCAAGCCTTGCACTTAGCGGCGACTCCAAGCTAGTCATCAATCAACTTCTTAGGGAGTATGAAGTCAAGAAGGAAGATCTTGTTCCATACTTTTGCTATGCCACTATTTTGATAAATAAATTCGACAGTGTGGAACTTGAACATGTCCCAAGGGAGGAAAAACCGTATGGCGGACGCCTTGGCTAACCTAGCAACAACTTTGGCACTACGAGGTGAAGATAAAGTTAATATCCCAGTTTGTCAACAATGGGTCTTGCCCCAACTGCTTGACTGCTGGATTGAAGAGACTGATGCTATCTCGGTCCGAGTGGTCGAAGCTGAAGATTAGAGGCAACCCCTCATCGAATATCTCAAACATGGAAGATTGCCTGAAGACATAAGGCATAAGACCAAAATCCGAAGGAGAGCACCAAGGTTCATCTACTATAAGGATACTCTGCTTCGTCACTCCTATGAAGGATTGTTTCTACATTGCTTAGGAGAAGAGGAAGCTGCTCAAGACATGGACGAAGCTCATTCGGGTGTATGTGGTGCTCACCAATCAGGTCCGAAGCTTCACTTTCGAATCAAGAGGATGGGCTACTACTGGCCGACTATGGTCAAAGACTGCTTGGACTATACAAAAAGATGTCAAGCATGCCAGTTTCATGCAAACTTTATCCATCAACCTCCAGAACCATTACATCCTACAGTTGCCTCTTGGCCCTTTGATGCATGGGGACTAGACGTAGTTGGCCCTCTTCCAAAGTCATCCGGAAGTCACTTATACATCCTCGCCGTGACAGATTACTTCTCCAAGTGGGCAGAAGCAGTTTTGCTTAAAGAAGTGAAAAAAGAGATAGTGGTGAACTTTTTCAAGAGCAACCTCATCTTTCGATATGGGGTGCCTCGTTACATCATCATGGACAATGAAAAGCCTTTCTATAATACCTTGATGGATCAACTATGCACGAAGTTTGGTTTTAAGCAGCATAACTCCTCGATGTAGAACGCTCCAGCTAATGGCCTTACGGAGGCATTCAACAATACTTACTCAAAAAGGTCGTGGCCAAGTCTAAAAAGGATTGGCATGAGAAAATTGGAGAAGCCTTATGGGCGTACCGAACAACATATCGTACTCCCACTCAAGCAACTCCGTACTCCCTTGTCTATGGTGTCGAAGCTGTCTTGCCGCTTGAACAGTAGATTCCTTCGTTAAGGATCGCAATCCAGGAGGGTTTGAAAAGTGAAGATAATGCACGACTCCGCCTTGAAGAATTGGAAGCACTCGATGAAAAAAGACTTGAAGTGCAGCAACGCTTGGAGTGCTATCAAGCCAGACTCTCGAAGGCCTTTAACAAAAGAGTTAGGCCACGATCTTTTACAGTCGACGACTTGGTCTTGGCTGTCCGGAGACTCATCATCATCACCCATCGCACTGGGAACAAATTCACCTCAAAATGGGATGGACCTTACGTGGTAAAGGAAGTCTACACCAAGGGAGCCTACAAGATAGTTGATCAAGACGGTCTACGAGTGGGACCCATAAACGGGAAGTTCTTAAAGCAGTACTACCCTTGAAGCCATCAATGCTCTTGGCCCGCACGAGCTAAAACTGTGAACGACCCAAATAAAATTTTTTTTCATTCATTTACATTGTACTTGAACTACGTTATGACTTGATCCCTTCTTGGGTACGTAGGCCACTTAAAAAATTTTCGAGTCCAGTCAAACAAACATAAAGAAAATTTATAAATAAATAAATGGAAGACCATTGTTACTAGATAATCGTCTTCTTTCCATTCAATATGCTTGAGTTATTATGGATAAAATATCAACATGTGAAAATAATAAATAATAATAATAATAATGAGAAAAGCTATAAGTCATCACATCCAGCCTAGTTCAGAGATCTCCTTGCGCTCATCCTTGAGCACCTTAGCGGCATCATCAGCACTAACGACAGGAGTTTGCTGAACAATCAGGTGATCTTCCTTCAGCTTAGCAATGGCTGTCTGGCTCCCACGTATCTCCTCGTCAACTTGAGTGATCTCAAACTGAAGTTTTTCTACTTCTGACTCTAGCTGCACCAACTCTCGTCTCAAAGCCTCCTGTTTCGACTCCACTCGTGACAGCTGGTCTTGTAGAGTCTGACTGCGCTTAACTCTTTCCCTTTCGACAAAAGTAGCCTCATTAATGCGACCCTCAACATCAACCAATCGCTCGGCAAGGTCAAAAGAAGTCAATGCCCTAGCATGCTGCGATTGCAAATCCTGATACGTTCTAACATGAGTCATAAAGGCCTCGACTCGCTTCTGTAGTGGAGACGAATCCACCCCATCCATTTTAATCACTTTAAAAATTTGGTTGAACTTTTCCTCATGACTCAACAACTGCTTGGGAAATGCTTTGGTGAACTGTTCTTTTACATGTTCACCCATTTGGTAGGCTGCCTTATGATGCACTTCTGAATAGATTACACCAACACTAAAAGCAACCGCCGTAGCAAATGCTAGTTGATTGCAAGAAGGTTGACTCCCAGGATGACGAGTAGGAAGCCCGGGAGAGCTCGCTCTGACTTGATGTTCAAATTTTGCTGCTCTATCAGGAGTTGCGAGTTTAGCTGATGTCGATGTGGAGACACGTGTTTAGCTGATGACGGGGCATGTTGAATAGGAGAGTGTGACGATGTCGGAACCCCCTTTGTCACGGGATCGAAGAAGCATTGTCCCTCCACTTAATCGTCACTACCCTCAAGAGTAATATCATTTTCGTCCCCAAAAGCAACACTCTCGAGCTGTAGATGAAAGGAGGAAGAAGGCAAATGAGAAGCATGATAAGAATAAAATCTATACTTTTGTCTTATCAAGAGTTATACCTGTATACCCTCAATAGGTTGCGACGAGCTTGGAACATCATGAAAAAATTCATGAAGTGAAGAATCAATAGCCATTGCAGGATCCGTGTGACCAAGTATTTTGTCTAAGGCAGCTATCTGGGCATCATCACAACTATGCCTTATTTCTCTACTGATTGATGTTTCTTCCTGGACGGAGGTTTCACCCTTCTTTCTCAAGCGTCTTTGACGAGGGGGAGCATCGCTGTCCTCCCCATTAGGCCTGTAAACGTTCGTGCGCTTAGGAGGATAGTCTGAACCACCATCACACTCGTTGGCCGATCGAAGGCACTTACGAGATGAAGAATTGCAGTCAATATTAGGCATACATCGTGTCTCTGAGGTTCGGGAGTCAAAAAAGTCTCACATGCGTAGTTAGCTAGCATCTTGGGAGCGATCAAGAAATACTCCTTATATGCTATATTCTAACATTTAGCATAATGCTGGGGAACACAGGCTCCAAAGTCCAATGAGTAAGCAGGAATCTCAATTGTGGAGTTCGTGTAATAACGAATGCTAGAAAGGTAAAAACGGTGAAGACGATCCAAAGAGATCATGGGAATCTCCCCATCGTGTTCGCCAGGCAGGTACTGATGAAACCCAAAGTGCCTTGAAAATCTATGAGGAGAATATGGCTCGAGAGCGTAAAGATCTTCGCAGTGCAGAGTCAGGTAGTTGAAACGAAGCTCACAAAGTAGTTGAACTTCCAAAGTGAAAGCTCGCGGTTGTCAGTGAAGGTTTGGGCTTGACTCTTTTGCATCGCATTCGAATGCCAAGCGAAGCCCTTTGCCTGCATGATCTATTCTCGAGCAGTAAATTCATCATAAGTGACAGTCGAACCTTCGCCCGAGTACCTCACCATTGGGGGATCGGCTCTATTTCCTGTTGAGTGATGAGTGTTGAAATAGTGTGCCAGCCAAACATAAACATAGTGCACCGAAAAACTAATACTGCTCTTTCTAGGAGGTGAGGACACATATATTCCGTTAAGCCCTTTATAAATGCTCGTCAAGACGGGAACAGCCATGCCAAATACATGACCTTTGGCCATCATACTAGCAGCTTTAAAGGTGCCAGGATGAATCTGTTGTAGTTCTCTAACGGGGAGACAAAAGATGCACAACCAGCAAGATAATAAAGCCGACAGGTAAACCTCTTCGTGGCAGTCGTCATCCACTCCGATCTCAGTAAATGCACTATGATGTTTCCTCGACCAACTCTTTGAAGAAGTGAACGCCCCCGAAGGAGTGCCAACAGAACCAGAACCTTGTCCATTCTTCCTATTTTTTCCTTGATTGATAACGAAGGGGTCCACCATACCAAAACTTTATCCATTCTATAATGGTGATCTTTTGGTGCTTCGTCTCTTTGTTTTGAAGAATGTAATGATATGCTGCAAACAGATATTGACAGCTAACAGGAACAAGGTAATTTTTGTGTTTGTCCTTCACCAGAATATCGTCTCTACTCAGCACTATCTCTTTGTAGATCGTTTTGTAAATGGGAAGTCCAGCGAGTTGGTACAAGTCCCGTAAAGAAACGGACGTCTCTCCAATAGCAGTATGCATCGTGTTAGTGGTAGGACACCAACATTCACAAAACGCCCGAAAAATGTTGGCATTTCGGTTGTACGGGAACAAAGAAGCATAAACGGCATCATAGACTTGAGCTTTTATAAGAGCCTCCCTACTATGCCCAAGGACATCTTCTACCCACTCCCAATAAAGAGGGGTGTATAAAAACTCACCGTTCATTTTATAAATGGTCCCCCAAGTCGTCTTCTTGGATATGATTCTTTGCCCAAGAGAAGGATATGGATCACACCGAGAGATATCCCCATGATTGGAGGATCTTAGCACGGTCATCTTCGAGCCTCCATCATCTGTTAAATTAATCGACCACGATGGCAAGTTTGGCGGGTCATACTTGTTTTTCCACTTCTTAGCAAGCCTAGTCTCTACAGATGGTCGTGTCAATAAAAGAGTGCCGTCATCAATACTATCATCTTTCTCATCCACAATCACAAGGTATGACCGGTTAGATGTCACAGTTTCCTTTAAGAAGACCATGCTGCAAAGTCTGTAAAAAAAAATTAAAATTATTATGCGATGGCTTAAAGAAGCGTGCTGCATGACTGAAAATAACGATGATAAGAACACAAGAAAAAAAAATAGATAATGCAAATAAGATTCATGAGCTGGACGCGGCAAATGCACTTCTGGAGCTAGCCGGCAGAGTGATACTATAGTCACGGTCATGATGCCGGTCAACAAAGAACTCGCACAAGAGGGAAAGGTCCACGTGCGAGACTTGTCGAGCTCATTTCTGGAGCTAGCTGATGGAGTGATGCTACAATCACAATCACAATGCTAGTCGATAGAGGGCTCGCACATGAGGGAAAGTCAACGTGCGAGACGTGTCGAGCACATTTCTAGAGCTAGCTGACGGAGTGATGCTTCAATCACGATCACAATGCTGGTTGACAGAGGACTCGCACATGAGGGAAAGTCAACGTGCGAAACGTGTTGAGCGCATTTTTGGAGCTAGCTGATGGAGTGATGCTTTAATTACGATCACAATGCTGGTCGACAGAGGACTTGCACATGAGGAAAAGTCAATGTACGAGATGTGTCGAGCGCATTTCTTGAACTAGCTAATGGAGTGATGCTACAATCACGATCACAATGCTGGTCGATAGAGGACTCGCACATGGAGAAAAGTCAACGTGGAGACGTGTCGAGCACATTTCTTGAACTAGCTGGTGGAGTGATGCTACAGTCACGATCATAATGTTGGTCGACAGATGACTCGCACATGAGGAAAAAACGTGTGGGAAGTGTCGAGCGCATTTTTGGAACTAGCTGATGGAGTGATCTACAGTCACGAACGATCACAATGCTGGTCGACAGAGGACTCGCACATGAGGAAAAGTCAACATGCGAGACGTGTCGAGCGCATTTCTGGAGCTAGCTGATGGAGTGATGCTACAGTCACGATCAAAATGCTGGTCGACAGAGGACTCGCACATGAGAGAAAGTCAACGTGCGAGACATGTCGAGCGGGGCAAACCTTGTTGTGATCACGTCCGTCGAGTCAAAAAATTAATTGCACATGAAGGAAGTCACAATCTGAGTCCTGTACAGCATATTATTGACAAAACTAATTGACAATTATCAGTACCATTGAATCCAAATATAAGAAGAAATGTCAGTTTATATTAAATACGAGTTATCTCAACAGTGTGATGTCCTCCAAAGAAGTCAAGGTACAAGTTAGCGTTCATGGACGAGCAATCTCAAGTACGCTGTTTACGAAAAAAAATAAAAATAAAGTTTTTTTACTACTTTTGTTCGCTAACAAGACAAGGAAGGAAGAAAAGTATATAAGTTCATATATGCTACTAATTAAAAGTGGTAAAAAAAAAAAAGAGCTAGAGTATATTGTCCAGAAGAAATGGAACTGCCCTGGATTCTCGTGCTTCCATGTTAATGTACTGAAACATGGTCATTAAAAAAAATGTGAGCTACAGATAAGTGGGCATTATACCCAAAGAGTAGAAAGAAAGAAGAAAAGGTCAAGTGGGTCCACGAAAAAGAAACAAAAGGAAATCAATGTAAAGTGTTAATAAATTGGGTCAATGGACCCATTATCCGTCCACTAACAGATAATGTGTATTTATTAATTTGAATAAATACAATTATTTAGAGAATATTTATCTCTTAAGTGTTTGAGATAAATACAATCTTTATCTCCTAAGAGTTTGAGGTAAAGCCAGTCTCTAATTGTATCTCTATATAAAGGCTAGAGATATCCCAATAAGTCAGAAGTCATAGCAATAACCCTCTCTATATATCACTCTCTCTAGAGCAATCACCAAGCTCTAGGATTTGGTTCGTGGACGAAGAACTCGACTCTAGTAGCCGTTTTCGTACCTGCGAAAAAGATCAAGCGTGTTGGAGGCTCGTAACAACAAGGATCCTACGTCAGAATTTTCGGAGACTTCGTACGGTATGTTTCCGAACCCATTACGTGTTACGTGGTAGCGCATTAAATCATTTCAACATTGGTATCAGAGCATGATTACTTGTTGATTCGCCTTTAACATGCTAGTATAATTATGTGCATGTTGCGATTTTTTCAAATACATGATCGAGACCCATTACAAAAATTCAAAATTTATTGAGCATGTTTTCTGAAAAATAATTATGAGATTTTGTTCTCCTATGGTTGAGGATGAACTCCATAAAATTTCGTGATTATTGGATGCATGGTTTGTAAGAAATCACGATTTTATTTTTCAAGAAAACTGTAATTTTTTTGAGTTTTGGGACTCAAATTTGGAGCATGATATTCAGTTTTTATCATGATCGGTTGGTACATAATTAATCTATGTCACATAAGCTTTCCAACGATATATGGCATGCATTATTTGGCTTAAAAACGAGAGAGATATGGCCTTTAAAAGTTGGCATCGCGACATGGCGGCGGCTGTGAAAATTAGGGTTTTTCAACGAAGAAGATGAACAGTGCACTCTACGCGCTAAAGCCGAGCCGCAGCCGCGCCCACGCGCCAAGACGTGCGCCACACGTGAAGTCAGCCGCGCATGAGACATGTTCCCCAAGACTAGCCGCCACGCACTCCCACGCGCCAGCCGTGGCTGCCACCACACGCCTGCACGCTCCACACGCGCTCCTCGCGTTGTAGCTTCCACGCGCCCCACGTGGGCGCCCAGTTCACAGAAAACCCCAGACGCTGCCCCACCCGCACGGCGGCCCGTGGAGGCGCGTGAGGGCTATTTTTTGGGCCGTTTTCTCACCACCGGCGAGTGGAGCTCCATCTTGACCCACTGGTTTTTTCAATGTTGTTAAACTTACCTTTATACCCTCTGTGTGTATTATGTTTAATTTTTAAACGACTTTTTCTATTGAAATTAGCTTTAAAAATTTGTTTTATACACACAATTTTTTCTTTAATTGCAGAGGGTATATTATGGATAAATTTACTGTTTGCCAATTTTAAGAATTTATCTCTCATTTTTGGGCCATTTGGAAATATTTTTTGTGGTACTTATGTGTTCCCAAAAATACGAATAATGTGAGCAGAAATAAATATTTTGGAGAGCTATATGACATAGATGAATTATGTTTTATTTATTTGCCTTGATTAGAATTATGGTTTAAATATTTTTTGAAGTATATTTGTTGGGCTTTTGGTAAGCCCACACATTTTTTTTAACCTAATTTCAAGGCCTTCACGCCCGTTTTCCTTGGAAGGAGAATGTGGCATATTCATCCATTTTATTACCCCTTAACTTGTTATTTGAGCATGCTAGTTTTAGGTTAAATGGATGGATATTAGATTGACATTCTAAAGAAACTTATGTTTTATGTGTTTACTCTTGTTTTAAGAAAATTCTTTTGAGAATAATGTGTTGTGCGGCATCTCCATTTGTTTTATTGGAGTAGTTTGTAGTAGGATTCTCAAAGATGTTGTATTCTGCTATTTCCCTGTATATTTCCAGAAAGCCTTGTACGGGGATGTAATTTCGCACGCACATTATTCAAGCCAGAATTTTCTTAGCATAAGTTATTAGAATGCCAATGGGGCTCAATGGAGTCCTTGCACACTTTATTGCATGGTGTAATTTTATATTATCATGTGGATGATTTATTATATTGTGGCTTATATAATGATGAAATTTATTGCGAAAAATTACTTGAAAAATATTTTTCCCAACTCACATACATGGGAGATGATTACGAGCTTAGCAAATTTTCGATTTCATGATGTGAGGAAGGATTATGTTTTTCATTTGAATTTTTTGAAATAAATAGAAGGATGTATAATTAATGTCTTTTCCTTGCGCAATCTAATGTAGTGAATATAATGGCCACCAAGAATGTCATAGCTGATCTCGTTAAGGGTGAGAAACTTAACGGAATTATGACGTTTGGCACAAAAAGATGAAATTCATGCTGAACGAACAAGAGCTCGAGGAGCACTTGACCAAGGAGATGGTCGCGCCAACTGAGGCGCAACCCCTAAGAGACCACACTGCCTACCAGAAATGGAATCAGAAAGATCGTAGTGCGCGCTACACCTTGTTGAGCAGCTTGCAAAATGATCTAATCGGGCAGTATGATGAACTTCCAACTTGCAAAGCTTTATGGGAGCAGCTCAAGTTCTCTTTTGGTGGAACCTCAACTACGCGGCTTCGTAGCCTTGTGATTAAGTTTGAGGAGTACACAAAAGACCCTAAACATACCATGAGTGAACATCTAAGGATGATGTCCAATATGATTGGTAAGCTGAGGGATGCTGGCCATGCGCTCACAGATGAGCAGCAAGTCAGAGCTGTCATAAGGTCCCTTCCTGCCTCATGGGCCAATATGAAACAGATATTGACCCACAGTGAAAACATCAAGAACTTTTCTGATGTTTCACAGCATGTCATCCTTGAGGACGAGACTCGAGATGCTGACAAGACCCTTGCTTATGTCGCCCAAGGGGGATCGCGCAATGCAAATGGCAAGCGCGGAAGACAAAGTAAGAAAGGTAAGAAAGGCGAGGCTAGCACTTCTGCGCCAAAGGAAGGAAAAATGAAGAAACGCAAGAGAGGAAAACATGGTGGGAAAAAGGATCTGTCTAAAGTTAAATGCTTCAACTGTCAACAGAAAGGACACTTCGCTCGTGATTGCACTGAGCCGAAGAAGGTACTTTCAGAATCTCTCTCTCAGTTATATGTTTCCTCACATGTGATGGTTGCTCATTCCCAACCTGTGTGGTTTGTGGATACAGGTGTAACAAAACATGTAGCACGTGATTGAGAGGGGTTCGTAGATTATCACCGGATTCCAGCGGGTAGCAAACATATCTTTATGGGAAACAATAGCTCCGAAGAGGTGCTAGGGGTTGGTTCTTACCAGCTCAAGTTGCGCACTAGGCGCACATTGATTCTTGAGGATGTGCGATATGCACCCACTGTTCGACTTAATCTACTTTCAGTTACTGCTTTATTAGACAGTGGTTTTTCCTTTATTTTTAAGGGTAATAAGTTGGACATTTTTTTGGATGATGTTTTGTTCGGACATGGTTTTCGCATGGATAGTCTTTTTCAATTGGATTTAAATGATTCTCAGTCCTCTTATTCTTATGTTGTGAATAATTCTACCACCTGGCATGCAAGACTGGGCCACATAGGCCAAGATAGATGACTCGTTTGGCTAGAGAAGGCCTTTTAGGCCCACTCGCAAAAGTCAATCTACAAACTTGTGAGGCTTGTTTGGCCGGTAAAGCATGCAGGAAGCCTTTTGGAAAGGCTGTGAGAGCAACTCAACCACTTGAGCTAGTTCACTCTGACATATGCGGACCTATGAGTGTAAAGGCACGCCATGGTGCCTCTTATTTCCTTACACTGATAGACGATTATACACGATATGGTTATGTGTATTTGATATCTCACCGCTATGAAGCTTTGGACTGTTTCAAAAGCTTTGTAGCTGAGGTTGAGAATCAGAAAGAGAAGAGTTTGGTTGAGAATCAGAAAGAGAAGAGTTTAAAAACTCTTTGCACTGACGGGGAAGCGAATATTTGTCCGATCACTTCAAGAAGTTTTGTGAAGAAAAAGGGATACGCAGACAACATACTATTCCTAATACTCCACAACGAAATGGTGTTGCGGAAAGAAGGAATAGAACATTGTTAGACATGGTTAGGTCTATGATGGCGCAAGCAAACCTCCCAATATCTTTCTGGGGGATGCTCTTTTGACTGCAGCCTATATACTTAATCGTGTGCCTTCACAGTCAATCAAATCCACCCCTTATGAGCTTTGGAATAGTCAAAAGCCAAATTTGGATAACTTGCGCCCATGGGGCTCAGCATGTTATGTTCACAGGATTTCTCATAAGTATGGGAAACTAGGGCCTAGAGCAACGAAGAGTATCTGTCTAAGGTATTCTGAAAACTCTAAAGACTATGTGATGTATGGTGAACATCCAAATGGTGGAAGACTGAAATAGAGTCTCGTGATGTCGATTTCATAGAGAATGATTTTCCTAGCATTGGAGATGCGAGTAAGAATCTTGACCTCCCTGAGTTAGAGGAGATTGAAGCCACTTTACCATCTCCAAGCGAAGGTGGGGAATTAGTTCCTCATCCGGTTGTCGCTGAAGATAGTGTAAGTGACCTTCAACCTAGTGGGAGTATCCCAGAAAGTGGGAGCACACCACAAGGACCATTAGGTCAACAAGATTCTCAACTGTGTAGAGGTGCACGAGGAAGAGTTCTACGTCGTCGTTTTGAGATTGACGGAGAAATTCTTATGTGCACTCCAAATGAGGAAGACGAGCCTACTTCTATGGAAGAAGCCTTATCTTCGTCTGCTAGTAATGAGTGGATGGCTGCAATGAAGGATGAGTTGAGCTCAATGGAAAATAATCAGGTCTGGGAGTTGATTGACCTTTCGCCAGGACGCAAGACTGTTGGAAACAAGTGGGTTTTAAAAGTCAAGCGCAAGGCAGACGGGTCAATTGACAAGTATAAGGCACGTCTTGTGGCGAAAGGCTATACCCAACTATGGGGTGTGGACTATGAAGACACTTTCTCCCCAGTGGTGAGATTTGCTTCAATTCGCCTGATCCTAGCTATTGTCGCCCAGCAAGATTTAGAACTTTTTCATATGGATATTAAGACTGCGTTTCTCAATGGAAAACTAGACGAAGAGATTTATATGGCTCAACCTGAGGGTTTTGAAGTCAAGGGACACGAGGGCAAAGTTTTCCGGCTCAAACGTTCTATATATGGTCTCAAACAATCGTCTAGGCATTGATACTTTAGGTTTCATCATGCCATTACCTCTATAAGTTTTGAAATGATTGAACAAGACCATTGCGTTTACGTAAAACGATCCAAGAAAAATATTCTGATCCTTTCTTTATATGTGGATGACATTTTTTTAGCTGGGAATGACATGAGTTTTATTGTCGCCACTAAGCAGTGGCTGTCCTCAACTTTTGAGATGAAGGACATGTGAGAAGCTAATTATGTGCTCGGGGTTAAAATCATACGTGATCGTCCAAAGAGACTTCTCAGTTTGTCTCAAGAGACATACATCAAGAAAGTCATTGAACGATTCCGTATGCATAACTCAAAACCCATAGACACTCCAATGGATAAGGCGTGTACCCTTTTCACCTTAGACTATGTCATGAAGAGGATACTCAATGTCGCTACTTTAACATGTACCCTTGGATCATGGATGATGCGGTCTCGCGGGGCATGTCTAGGAAAGCGGTTGAGTCTAATTGGAATGACATGAGGGCTTTGGGAAGAAAGTTCAATATTACATCATGTTGTGTGATTCATAGCCCGGGCGACTTTGTCGATTTTTCGTTTCGATATGAGTCATGAATACATAACATATGAGAAGTTTAACATTGTTCATTATGAGGGATTTGAGAGTGTTAAATCTGGTGTAGTTGAACTATCTGGGGTACATACGAGATTTTTTGAGAGTGATGTATTGTGTTAGTTTGGTGATAACTTAATACAATACTCCTCAACTGGACATCCTTTTTGGTAGGTCGCACGTTCCTTTTCCTGTATGAGGAGATGAGTGGACGAGAGATAAAGAGGGACTGTATGATTTATTTGCCTTGTGTGTGGGCGAGTGTGAGCTGTTAATAAATTAGGTCAATGGACCCATTATCCGCCCACTAACAGATAATGTGTATTTATTAGTTTGGATAAATATACTTATTTAGAGAATATTTATCTCTTAAGTTTTTAAGATAAATATAATCTTTATCTCCTAAGAGTTTGAGGTAAAGTCAGTCTCTAATTGTATCTCCATATAAAGTCAGTCTTTAATTGGATCCAAATCAAGATTAAGTCTGGAAAATTAGCCCAAGTAAGATTATGCGGTCCGGATCATGGTCTTCTACCGGAAAGTTCAATTATGTCAGGTTTGACGAAAAGAAATTAAATGGAACTAAATCCATTTAACTAATCAAGATCATGTAATTAAGGGGGACAAAATCCCTTTAATTAACAGACAAAGTCCTAAATCACGGGTTTTTTTAAATTTAATCACACCTCTTTGCCTATAAATAGAGGACTTTGGGTAGGGAATAAGGACACACCGAGTTTCTGCAAACAAGCCAGCGCTCTACCAGAACTCTGTCTCAAGTATATGACATCTCGAGAATTACGCTTCACTTGAAGAATAATACGCACTAATCTAGTGCCATTCTTTAATCGAGTATTCTTGACGTTAAAGATTCATCACTCTTTGATCCTCAACATCAAAGAGAAATTCAGTTTCAACCGTGAAGATTCTACAAGTCAAGAATCGCCTTCAAGGAAGAATTCAACGTAACGGTTCAAAAACAAGCTATTCTAGCTCTTGGATCGTGATCGAGAGCGGAGATTGAATCAGAGGACTCATATTTATTTTCTGATTAAATTACAGAGTGGTATAACCCTTAGTTTTAAACAATATATATCTTTAAATTGTAGTTTGTGCATTATTTCTTGTCTCGCAGATTCGTACACAAAATTTGTGTGTACACCCCTCTCTCTCCCTTCCCTCTCACGCTCGCACACACTTTTGGTCGGTAAGAAACACGCATTTTTTTAACACATGATGGAAAGTTGTCATGGGGGGGCTCTGACAAACAATCTTTGATTGTTGAAGAAAGTTATGGTGCCAACATATAGTCAGTTTACTAATCTGATTGCACTCCTAAAAATATCTACTGTTCAAACACAGAGTACAAGCAATGTGTCTGAGGCAAACGCATTGAACTCTGCATTTTTGGAAGGTCCTTCGAATTGCAAAAAAGCAAAATCTCCTGAAGATGACAATAATGCTCAGAAAGAAGCATCGCAGAGATTTCTTGAGGCGGTTAATGAGATTGTAAACCTGATCCATAAGGATTATGGAGGAATGAAAAAGCCTCGTCGCAAGCCACCCATCAACAATCACGAGCCTACAGATTGAGAAAGTGTGTTGAGCATACTCCAGGTAAATTAGGATTAGGCTCACAATTTTGCCCCCAACAGAAGTGAAGCCACCCGACAGTATTTAGAATTAGCAAAATTTCCCGCTTTTTACGTATTGGCTTTGATGGTCAAGAAGACAAGCAAATGCCTTTTTCTTATACCTTTTCTTTCTCAATTAGCTGAAGGCTGAAACTAAATAAATCCTTGTTAATATTCTGTACTTTGTACATCTAATATGCTTTCATAAAGCTATAGAATTTATTCATTCATATGTGCCACAACAGTTTTACAGGTAGAATGGATAGTGTTGTCATGGAAATTGTAGAATGTACATACCTTCAAATAACACAACTTTACATGCTTTGGCATCTTTCAATCATCTTATGGGGAGAGCCTACGAAGATCTATCGAGATGCCTAGCATTCCATGTTTGGCCTGTGACTGCCACTACCAGTCTATCCTGTTTAATCCCAATAGAAGAGACTCATACAGATGATTCACAAACCTTTAACATTTTCACATAAAGATGATTCATATACAACCTAGCTAGTAGCGCAAAATGGAATACAACGACGATGCTCCAATGCGTTACTAGCACTAATGATGTTTCACACAATCGTAGCTTTAAAAATATACGAGCTCTTGGATGTTCATTGGAATGCAAACACCCGTACCACTGACACAGCGAGCTGCGATGACCGAGTAAACAGCTTCAATAAGATGAAAACCATCCCAGAAGTAATATTCATCTGTGTTCAAGCAGGGCGCTAGCCCAGGAATGCATCCTGAGGCCCCATTTTCCTATGTGATGCAGCATGGATTGCTTGAATCTGTTAACCCTGGACAGACATCACACAACATTTCAAGTACTTAACGTGATTAAGTAACATGTGACATCCCTGCACTTTTGTTGTGGCTATTTTTCAAGAAAGAATCCATTTTCTAATTAGTGCTTAATTCTATTCGAAGCATGTACTTTGTTACTCGCAACTAAAATCTTGACCTTTCACATTAACTGCTGTTAAACCCTTGTGCTTAATATTTCGAGAATTGAGATGGTAGGTAAAGTATGTGCAATTAAGCTAATGTAGAAGCGAAAAGCTAATATGTTGCTATGTTATAGTAAAGTTTTCGTTGACTCCAAACAACCAGTTTGTTTTCTATGACCCCAAACAACCTAGAATGTGATTGTATTTTGCGGATTGAGACGGCAGGTAAAGTACGTGCAATTAAGCTAATGTAGAAGCAAAAAACTAATCTGTTGCTATATTATAGAAAAGTTTTCTATGACTCCAAAACAACCTATTTTGATTAATTCTGAATGTGAAATGACAAAGTAGCATTAGGGATTCTAGTAGAATGACATAATTGTCATTTTGATTTAAATGATACTACGTGGTTTACAGCAACACCATACAAAAGTACCATTATCGATACTGGACTTACTTGCAACATGGTTCAAAGTACAAGGTTTTTAGTGCAATTAAACCATGTTTATATCTTTGCATAACCATTATAGCACCTGTTCTACCAGTAAGCCTGATTAATTGTAGCGAATATAGCAACTTACCATAAGTAGATGGCCTTATAATCGCGTCGTAGCCTAGTCAGTTCGCATGACCAAGAATGAAGGCCGAGTCTTCGAGGGTGGAAGTCAAATTCGCAAGCATGGTAGCAAGCTGTTTGTTGAATACATTTGCTAGCTGGTTAATCTCTTCGACACATATTCCATTGTGCATATTCTGCCTCGCAATAGATGGAATGCAACCAATGGGTCCGATTTCAAACGTAACCACTTTTCTAGCTCCTAACTTGTATAGATAGTATCAGCAAAAAAGATAACGAAGTTCACGAATAACAATGGCAAGTAGATAATTTTTTTCTACAAACCACGGAAAGAAGGGAACTTCTGTATGAATGGAGTTTGCACTCTGTCAACGATAGCACGGCGATAAACACCGATCAACAGTTTGTTTGCAACAAGGATATACGGTTTAGACAACATTTAGCGCGGTGAAAATGATTGTTGCCCGTACACTTCACTGTTGACACAGTGCGGATCCCCATGATAAACATACAAAGGGAAGGAGGGGATATTTTTTCGTTCTTTTTCGTTTGGAGGGGATAAACCTGAAATTGTTGAGAGAGGATATCCATCAGAAGTTGGGCGAATGCCTGGGGAGAGTAACGCCTACTTGTGTCATAGATGTCGGGCTGAGGGTAATTATTGATATAGTGATTGCTTCCCACGGACCACAAATATTGATTTTGACAAGTACGTTGGGAGCTTTTCCTCGATTCGTTCGCACCGACTAGGCAATTTGAATTCGACCATTTGCTGAAACAAGTCGATCTGATGATCTAAACTTGAGCATTTCCCTTGCAAAGACCCAAAAAGCAACTTTATAAAAACTTACAAGCTAGGCAAGCAATTCTTGCATTTTCCCTTGTGATGCAGTAATTTTATTTGCCAAAGAGAAGAATGGTCAAAGACAAGCAATTCTAACAGGGGCAATTTTGTAATTTTGACAAAGTCGAGTGGTTAAATAATTAATTTTTCCGGATCATATACTTGTTGTCACTCGTTTTCCATTTCAATGTCATGTAAGTTGTAAAGTCAGGGGTCTGAAAATAACTAAATATCCTCCATTTGAAAAAATTAGTCCTTGCTAATTGATACAATTGCACATAACATAAGATACGCGTACGTAGATACACTTGCAAAAAAGTCTAATTGCAAGCATATCATTTGATAATTTCATCGCGAAAATATCCTTCACTAAAGAGTATCTAAAAAATACGGGTTCTAGAAAAAGGCTACTAAGCATATATACAATTTCTTATGCTTATAATGTAAACTCATTTATTTGCAGATATCAAATGGCAAGTGGGAATTTGCCAGAAGATGTGGTTACGTAAATTCTCCTGATGCTTCTTGTGAAATCCTTGTTGAGATGCAAATCTGTTTGTAAGAGTTGGTATACTTTAATAACAAAGCCTAGTTTCACAACTACACACCTTAATTGCAGCGCTGCTCTTAAAAGAAACCAATGTATCCTCATAAAGTGTTTGCTACGAGAAAGTAACAAAAGTGTCCTGGCCTTCCTTAGCGACGAAATTAGAGGTGATGATCTTGTTCCACCAACATATATCACCATACCCCACTTCAATGAGTTTCTACAGATGGTGTGTCCTTGCAATGACATCGTATGTCTTACGGATCACCGTGATATTATCTTATGTACCCTTGAATTAGAGACTTCAAGGTCCTTCCTGCTCCTTCATTTAACTATCCCCGTGTTTTGTTTTCAAGCACGTTGGGTGTGGGATTGGCTTTGAGCCACTCTCCAGCGAATACAAGGTTATCAGAATTGCAGAACTCCACGAAGATGATGGAAGCTGGGGCTACAAGTTCCATATTGTTCATGTTGAAATTTACAACCTGAGTACCGACTCTTGGCGAGAAGTAGACGCAGTTGTGCCCTCTGTTTGGTACTTTCCCTGTTCTGAGCTTTTACTCAATGGAGCTTTTCATTGGTGGGAAAATGATGAAGAGCATGGTACCGAGTCAACCCTTTCCTTCCACATTAGCACGGAGGTTTTTAAGGGATACAGTTGCCTGATGTCTGTGCATTTCCACACCGAAATGAGAGAGCTTTTCTATTTTAAATGAATTCATTGCATTACTTCTTTCAATCCCTGAGAGCAGACATGCTTCGTCATATGGTTGATGACTGAATATGGTATTGCTGAGTCGTGGACAAAGCAATTTACTATTAGACCATTTGTGCAAGTCGAGCAGCCTTTAAGCTACTTCTGGAAAAAGCCAATGGCCATTTGGTATCGTACGACCTCAAATCTCAAAGATTAAATGAATTTCAAGTGTACAGAGCTCAAGAGAGTTTAAGGACTGTTGCTTATAGCGAGAGCTTAGTCTTGATCAAGCGACGAAGCGATTCTTTTCATTACTATATTCTAGATATGGAATTGCAGTCTAATCTCGAGCTGAGAAATTCTTTTTATATCTTGTAATACTTCTGGTGTTCTCTCTAATACTTTTAAATTTTGTATTGATTTCTCTTTAGAGTTTGCTGACGGAGATATCTCTCTGCTCTGTTATTGTAAGGCATACTGAAGGTTCCTTTAATAAAAGTTCTTATTTGGTTATCATCGTTGAACATTTGGGTCATTTTTGGCCAGCCCATGGATATAGAGTGCCAGTTTACGTACAACTGATAAAACGTTCGACCGATTAGATTTTCAATGGACGTTAGTTAAATAACCCTTTCTCTTCGATACCAGTATGCTATCAAAATAAGCCTTTATCTTCGGTACCTTATTGTTTTCTATCGTCGTGCAGTTTTGTCATTCGGAGAATTGCAAGTGTCAAAATCTATTTTACTGATGAAATGATGTAAGTTTAACCAGAAAAGGTTTAAATTTAGCCTCACCCATTCTAAAATATGTAGGCATCTCTGCTACTCCCAAAAACATCGCCTAAGATATCCTCTAATAAGATTCTATTAACCAATACAAATTTAAAGATAACGCTGGTGCATAAAAATGTACTTGTACATAAGGAGGCATAATTAGCTCCTTACAATCTCCAAACACATAAAAGTATACTTGGACATATGGAGACATAATTAGCTCATTACATTATCCAAACACAAATTTATTAACTGCAGTGTTATCAAGAAATAATAACGTCTAAAGGGGACTCCATTATTAAGTGACCATCTCTCGCAACATCAACCTCGTGACTCTCATAAATTCTGGAGCCAACTACTTTACTCGCTTGAGGAAAATAGAGGGATGACTTACAGGCCAACAAGGACATATACCATCCCAAAATAGGGTTTAGATTTTGTAAACATGCAATAAATTTTGTCTTAAAACTGTGATCAGTTCATAAGAAGAAAACATATATATAATTCGTAAAAATGCAATAATATAAATAAAAATAGTTCTGATAGAAAGCATTTTGCATGAAAAAAAAACTCATGATATTACTTAGTCCATTAACAACTCTATTTTTTTAGTATGCTGCGGCCGGACAACGTTTGGCCCTACTGACTTGAGCCCCGAATCCCACCTCGGAATAATCACTACTATAGAAGTAAGGTCGACCATATGCAACAGTAGTGCACATCATGTCAATGTTTGGTCCCATTTACAAGGACCCAAAATCTAACCTTCACCTGTTAGATATGGGGGCACATCAACCGATTAACACAATTCCCATCTAATGATCAACATAGCTGTCGTCGTCGTCGCCACCACCACCACCACCATTGTTGCTGCTTCCGCTACCATAATTACCGTCATTGACAATACCATTAGTGACACCTTAATACCACTGCGACCAACACCACCGTTACCATCACTAGACCACTCCATAGAGCATCGTCAATGCCATGCCTGTGACACCCCCAACTCTAGTGAAGTCACCAGAGCCGGGTTGTCAGTCCTGACTGCATTAGAAACCCTGTCGATACAGAGCAATTCTAGAAACATCCTTGAATATACATCCTTAAATATACATAAGGTTTTACCAAAAAGCCATCCTTACAAAAAATTTCATCGTAAAGCTCAACATGAGCACAGCGGAAATATTTACACAAAATGTCTAGTTCCCAAAATGCGCATATCGCCGTCTTACTTTTCAGTCTACTGATTAAGCGTCTTCTCCTTCCCTCTCCTCAAAGTTTCCCCTACTTCGTCCTGAGTGCCTGAAAACATTACAAGTAAGGAATGAGCGCAAATCGCCCAGTAAAGATAATACGAGGAACAACGCAGACAACGAAGTGACAGCTTTGGGAGAAATAACAATCAATCTCAACGATATCAAGAATCCAGAATTTCAAAGGATGACACAACATCAATTCAATGGATCAAGCAACATGTTTTCTTTTCTGAAACAGACTGAGCGGCTTTAAGGCCCAACAGAACAACATCATCACCTCATTTAATGAACTGGACTGAGCGAACTGACTGACCGACTACAATGCACGTGAACACTGAATCGCCAAATTAAACATCAATAAAATATAAGCCATTAAAATCACAATGTCGTAATAAAGTCAAATGCAATGCAGACACCGACCGGACTGACTGGACTCAATCGACACGACTGACTCGAACCGCGCGCCCTACATCCTGTTTGCCGGTGATTATGTTTCACTGGCCCTCCTTTCACATAATGTCCCGTACTCGGGATGTTCATCTCAGTCTCAGACAAATAAAAGAGACAGCAAGCACAAGAAGGGAACTCACTAAGACTTGTTCGTCCCCAAACCACGCTATCATCAAAGCACATAATACAACAACTGAACGGACCAAGAGAATTCAGTTCACCCCATGTCCTCAATTCAACAAACCATTCAACAAGGAATTTCAGTCAAGTATGCGACCGAGGTTCAACAAAGTAACCCAAGATCATCACCAACGCCCACAAAGTAGACTAGGAAACGAGCTAGTCGAAAACCACACAAATATTTCAAATACGAGAGGTATAGGCACAACAACCACCGATACCTCATAGTCACCATAAAACGTTCATCATACTTCACCCTAACAACGATAGGTATGCTACGAGGATCGATTTCGTAGCATGCAAAGAGCCGTACTATCCTTACTTGGTTGGCTTTTAGCCGACGAACTTAATAATTTCAAACAGCCACGAGCAGGATCACCTATTCAAATAAGATTTTACTCGTTAGCCACTAATCATCATAATATAAAATGATTCTACTTTCATTTTATCAGTTATCTACCGTGTTCTATAGCAATCGGTTACCCCGACCTAACAGTCAGGTCTTTAACCTAACCGAGCACCACACTAGTGCTGATACCCTTCATTGAGGATTTTCGTCCCATTCCCTGCTTCTTGTTATGTTAGAATTCTCAATTAAGTCATTCGTGAAGTTCGGAGTTTGCGTGGTAAAATTACCAAAATACCCTCCTCAGTCTAGTGACAAATTACCAAAATGCCCCAACGAGGGTTCTCGACATCAAACAAATCTCAAAAGTACTTAAAAACGTTATTTTTACCCTCTCGAAGTCATTCCTAAGCTAAAAAGAATTTTAAAAATTTTTCGCCCGAAAATTTCGGACCGGTGTCCGGACCGAGCACTTAAAAGCCCGTTCTACGAAATAATAGCCAACGACCTTAGAATGGCCCAAAATCTTGGAAAACGAAACTTCTCAACATCCTAAGGTCCCCATAGAAGTTTCGCACCAAATCGCGCTCGTTTGATATTTTTAATTATACTGTAAAGTTTCACGGTTTCCCGTAGCGGTTAACCCCTTTCTAGTCCCCGGAAAAATCTGAAATTTTCTCCGATGTATATCTCCTAAAAATACTTGGGGTCTCTCTTTTGAATTTTGGCTAAATCTGGCTCTAGATATTTTTAAAAATTTATTGAAAAAACTGCATAATTTATTTTGGCCTTTAGCGACCATTACGGTTACTGTTCATGATCAACACACACCATTTCACGTTTTTCACACACACAGGCTTCTTCAACCTCACGCCCGAACTTGTGCAGCCATGAACCCCCTCCCTTCACCCACGGTTACATCTCTTCTTCCTCATTTCTCTACCTAAAACCACATCCCAACACATTACAACACCTAATTTATGACCTAACACACAAATCACATACGAACACACACACCCGAACCATACACTCAAGAACACACACACACTGAACACACACTGACTACACGCAGCACCCTCGAACACAACAACCCTCAATTCCCTCCCCTTAGTTCGACTTAGTAACCACCTTATCCAAGCTTAACCCACCCTTACTCACCATCCCCTTCCTGCGCACCAAGAACACACATACACAGTCAAACACACACACTAACCCAGTCACGGTCCCCTCTGCTGAGCTCCAACACGGCCCCAACACAGCCACCGACCCTCCACAAACTCACATACACCCACCAATCCTCCATATTACCACCATTCACACGCCTGAGCTTCCAATTCCCTCATGCGAATCCCCACCCGAAGCATACATAAGCAATTACACACACAGATACCTAATGCACACACTGACACACTGTCTAACACACAACTGAAATGGGTAGAGTTTACCCTTCAAATTTTTGAAACTTTTCTTCCCTCTTCCTTCTTCCTTCTTCTTTCCCCGAAGTATTTTCTTCTCTGTTTTCTGTTTTCTTCTTCTTCTTTTTTATTTGTTTCTGCTTTGTTCTTTGAGTCACCCGAATGTCCTCATAAAAAAATGTCCACATTCTCTTAGTCACCACCCTAGCATGAGGTGGCAACTAATGGGAAGTTGTCATTGAACACTTGGCATTTGGACAAACTTTCCAAAATTTATGAATTGATCCCCACTAGTTTTCACATTTATAAAATGACCCCTCAACTATTAAAATTCACGCTTAAGCCCCAAAACTACACTAACACCTCTTCCCATTTCCTGCTACTTAATTAACGCCAAAAGGACGTTAATTAATCAAATAATTCCCGTTAATAGTTAACTTAGTGTTAAATAATTATTTTCGATACGTTCGGGGTATCACAATGCCGCCACCACCACCCTCACTACTTCCACCATTAGTGGTACTATGCGGTGACTATACCCGTACACCATCGCGACCATGCGCCGCGTCCATCACGCATGAAACTACTTATGATAGTTTTCTTCACATCGTAAGTTTTGGAATTAAATCTCAAAAATTTTATTACCTTTTAATTTTCTTCTTCAAACACAAAATAAGATATATGTGATTTGAATATTCTTTTGTTTCAAATAAAGAAAAAAAATAAATTAAATTTCTAATTCGTAATTTAATTTTTGACATAATTGGTTCTAATATGTGCAGTAGTATGTAACTAATGCATATTACTTGTCAAAGTACGGATGGAAGAAAATCATTTTTGGACTGAAGTACCACCGCAAAAAAATTAATTATAGTACGAATAATAGTCTTCAACATAGTAGTTACAATGAATGTACTACTAATACATAGTAGTTACTACACTAATGTCTTGTCAATCACAAATCATCCCACATCCTATGTGTTCCGATGTGAGATATCACACATCGGATGTGGAATCATTTGTGATTGACCTTATAAGACCCTACCCATAAACTCATAAGTACCTACTTAGCTAGTCTTTTTTAGGGAAGCATCATCCAATGGTGGGACCGTGGATCGAGGCGCTATATATCACATCATCTGATGAAATAGGATGAATAGAGACCTTATTTTGTAATGTACGTCCCCCCAACTAATTTAATAAATGGTCTTTGTTGACACCGCGGTACGAGCATTTGCTTAAGCAGTTATAGCCATTTACCTGTGTCCTTAACCCAACACTTAATGGACATCCGGATTTATATGGTACCATGTATTGCCACGATATTGTCTATGTACGTAATCCTCCCATCAGAGAGTTCAAGGCCCTTCCCGTTGCTTCATTCCTCTGTTAATCACTCCGAATTTTCCGATCATCAACCCAAAGTTGTCTCGATTCCTCAATCAACATTTTTTTTCGGAGCCCATCTCTGACAAGCATGAGGATTTTGCGCAGGTCCGCAGAATCATGAGTGGCTTACCAAAAATATGAACTCTCTCTACACCAACCTATTTATTCTCTCATTTCTCTCACTCAAATTGCAAACCGTCAAGCTGTTTTCTGATCTCCAATCTGCCACCCAATTTAGTTGGTCTGGTACAACTGCCTGCGAATTTAATCTTGACAGATCCGTCAAGGTCCAAGTATTCAAGCGTTTGATTTCAAGAATTAGTCGCCTGTCCACCAGGTCTCTCCTTTTCTTACTCTGGTCTTGAAAGAATTCCTTGCACTACTTGCATATAATCTCCTTGTGGAGACATACGTTGATATTTTGCACCATTAAAATGATGTATTTCCAAACTTCTTATGCTTATAAAGTAATCTCATCTATTTGTGTGTCAATTCTCCGTTTTGTATACAAAAACGATAACAGCTGCATTCATGTTAAGATTATTGGGCGACAAATGACATTGGTTGGCGCCTTACAGTATAGTCTCCCGCATGATTTGCATTAGTTGCCTTTGTTTCTATCTGATTTTCAACAATTGTCGATATCGCACCTTTGTCCTTATTCCTTCGTTCTGCAATTCTTGATATTGTACACAGACAATTTGCAGTGATCAAATGGCCAGTGGAAACTTGCCAGAAGATGTGGTTACAGAAATTCTCCCGATGCTTCCTGTTAAATCCTTGTTAAGATGCAAGTCTGTTTGTAAGAGTTGGTATACTTTGATAACAAAGCCTAGTTTCACTTTACACCTTAATTGCAACGTTGCTCTTAAAAAAACCATTATATCCTCATTAAGCGTTTTCTAAAAGAAGTAACAAAAGTGTCCTATCCTTCCTTAGTGACAAAATTAGCGGTGATGATCATGTCTTACCAACAGAGATCACCATACCACACTCCAATGACTTTCTAGAGATGCTGGATCCTTGCAATGGCATAGTATGTCTTACAGATAACCGTGATATTATCTTATGTAACCTTTCAATGAGGGACTTCAAGTTCCTTCCCGCTCCTTCATTTAACTATCCCCAGGGTTTGTTTTCTATGAAGTTGAGTGTGGGATTTGGCTTTGATCTGCATTCCAGCGAATACAAGGTTATCAGAATTGCAGATATCCACGAAGAAGATGATGATGGCGTGGGCTACCTGTTTCATTCTGTTAATGTTGAAATTTAGGACTCGAGTACCGACTCTTGGAGAGGAAATGACGTTGTGTAATACCCCGAACTGTGATATTATCTAGCTGGTTAATTTATTTTTAGGCGACGACTCTTATACGCGAGATTTAGCATCGATTTCTATTAGTGAAATTTTATCGGCAACCTTTAGCGATAAAATTTTTGGAAACCGTAAGTTATAATTTAAAGGTGGTAATTATAAGTGATATTGATTGAGGTACTTAATAACAATTAGCGTAAACGATATTTTGAAAAACTTTTAGCGACGATATATATATATTTTTACTTAGCATCAGTATTTTAATTAGCGACTTTTAGTAATGATTAGTAAAGCGGGGTTATGTAACGGCCTGTTAAAATTTTCTAGTGCATTATTTTATGCAAAATAGTTATTTTGGGCATTTTTATAATAAAAGAAAATTTTGGGTGAATTTTGAAAATTGCCTAAAGTTTAAGGGTTTTTTTGATAATTTTCCAGTTTAGGGTTTTATATATATGGCTTTTATGGATCACCGTCCCTTATTCTTTTCCAACCCTTCCTTCTGAAAAACAGTTGAGAGAGAGAGAGAGAGAGAGAGAGAGAGAGAGAGAGAGGGAAAGCCGACGTTGATGGAATCCAGCAAAGTAGATTACTATTTCGGTAAGTCTTACACTAATACTTTACATTTAGTTAATTTTTGTGTGTTTAGGAAATATACAAGTATGTTTTACGGGTGTATGTAGTTAGACTGTCGCATAGTGTGTTTGTGTGTGTAACCTTTGTGAGAGCGGCATTGAAGAGTGTTGGAGACAAATAGTCACTAAACTCACTCTTTGTTGCACTCAAACTCACAAATATATGAGGAGACAATAGAGAAATATTTGAGAGAATACTTTCATT
Source organism: Escallonia herrerae (assembly GCA_033070095.1). NCBI lineage: Eukaryota > Viridiplantae > Streptophyta > Magnoliopsida > Escalloniales > Escalloniaceae > Escallonia > Escallonia herrerae. The sequence continues at coordinate 199,753 of JAVXUP010001381.1, forward strand.
CCACTTTTTAAAAATTGTTAAGGTACATGAGTTTATATAGTGCCTAAAAGTAACTCCCAAAATTACAATAATCATACCACTTATCTTACTTTCTACACAATTACTAGACCACTACTCATCTTCAAAACCATAATAGTAATGCATTTGTAACATATGCACCACTAACACATTGTCAACACCCCACTTGACTAATGACCACTAACATGCCACTAATATACTAAGTTAATAACCCACTAACATGTCACACTAATTACTACTCTAAAAACTAAATCAAGTTTATATTCCAACACCTCCCCTTTAAACTTGATTTATGTCTTTAAACATTCTTCGTGATTGAGGGGCTTGATAAGTGCCAATAACGGTCTTCATCTCTAATTCCATCAACAACAACAATCTTCTTTGCCATTTCTTTTGACGTGGATTGCATGTGGGTCATCCTCTTATTGCACCTCTGACATTTCTTCGTCACTTGTGTGCATACTGAATCTTGACCATTATCTTTGGACATTTCAAGTAACTCGTCCGGTTCAAAAAAAATCTCCATATTTACGCAACCTGTATCACTCAACAAATTCTCCAAGCCAAGTTGAATATGATACTCTATATTTCTCACAAAATCACTTCCCTTGACAAGTATGACAAACTTGTCAAAAAAATTGCCACCGCCATAATTTGCCAAAATTTCATCATCCTTGACGACATATTCTTCATGTCAAACTTTAATTTTCTTAATCACATGAAAAGTTTCCATTACCTTTTCAAATTGTGGCTCTTCATCAACTGAAAATGGTTTAAACTTATTTTCTTCTTTTGCATAAATATTAAATGTTTTACCTGTGGTGTTCACCTCTTGACCACCAAGAACTTTTACCTCTTTGTCAATGCTCTTATCTTCCATCTCTTCGTTTTGGGCATTGTCATCACCAACTTTGTTCTTGCTCTCCTTCATATTTTTAAATGGCTCTTCTCCATTTGTCAACTCTTCGTTCTGATTGGCTTCAAATGCCTTGAACTCTGCTTCATCATTTGTTTCCTTTGTTTCTTCAGTTTAAAAGCGTGAAACTCGTTTTCATCCTGTATTTCACCATCTTCATTTGTGAACTCATCTTCTTCCCAGCTTTGTACCCAATACTCCTTGGGTAAGAAGTCATGTCTACGGTTGGAAGCAATGACCTCAATTATTTACTAAACAACATTTGGAGATCTTACATCTCCGATGCACATCCATATCTCTGTATGGACGGCCTTCTGCAATACTCGGATTGCCTTTTCTTTCTTCTTTTGTCGAACTACTTTTGACAAGCTATCATGTAGTTCTCCACTAACCACATCCCACAAATCACATGATTTGAGATAGAACGAAAGGACACTTTGCATTCTCACATAATTTGAGAACAACAGTTTCTTGCAGCAAATATCCATTTCGGATACTTTTTTCTACAACCATAGTGACTAAAACATTAACGCCACAACATCCACTAGGACCGTTGTGGCTTTCATACCACTTTGTTGGAGACAAATTGTCACTCAAACTCACGCTCACAAATATATGAGGAGGTAATGGAGAGATATTTGAGAGAATACTTTCATTCCACTTTTTTAAAATGGTTGAGGTACATGAGTTTACATAGTGCCTAAAAGTAACTCCCAAAATTACAATAATCATACCACTCACCCCACTTTCTAACAATTACTAGACCACTACTCATCTTCATAACCATAATAGTAATGCATTTGTAACACATGCACCGCTAACACATTTGTCAACACCCTACTAACACATGACACATGACCATTAACATGACCCTAATATACTAACTTAATAATCCACTAACATGTCATACTAATTACCACTCTAAAAACTAAATCAAGTTTATATTCCAACAAAGAGGGCAACCATAATGGCTGCCATGAGTTGGGGGGGAAAGTTTATGGGTTTGTGAGTTTAAGGCCGTGAGTGGGTGTACACGGGTGCCCGGACTGCCGTGAATTGTGTTTGGGGTATGGATGTTGAATACATAAACTAGATTCATGAATAATCTAGATAAGTCCATAATTAATTAGAGTGTCTAGATTAGTCTAAGAGTGTTCCATACATGAATGACTTTGATGATTGTATTCATGTACTTAGGAAGAGGGGAAGTATGCAATTAAAGTTGTGATGCATGTACTAGGCTAGGTTCATTTTGGAGAGGCCTATAAATACCCATGTACTCTACTCATTGGAAATGTAAGTCAAGTTTGCTCTCCACTTTCTAACAAACTGGTATCAGAGCTCTTTTGTTTGGAGACAATTGAGCTTGGAGAAAAGATGTCAAATGGAACTCCATTCCAAGTTCCACCACTCACCAAAGAAAATTATGAGACTTGGTGTATCCGCATGAAGGCTTTGCTTGGAGCCTATGATGTTTGGGAACCCGTGGCGAATGAAGTTGGAGAAGGAGATGTAGCCGCCATGAAGAAAGATCAAAAGGCGCTCACTCTCATCTATCAAAGTCTAGATGACAAGATGTTCGAGAAAGTTGCAAATGCAACCACCTCCAAACAAGCTTGGGATACTCTCCAAGCTTCGTTCAAAGGAGTAGAGAAAGTGAAAAAGGTTCGTCTCCAAACATTAATGGGATAATTTGAATCACTCCACATGAAAGAATCCGAATCCATTTTGGATTATATTTCACGAGTCTTGGCCACCGTCAATCAAATGAAGAGATATGGAGATGACTTGAAAGACAATCGGGTCGTTGGAAAAATTTTGCGATCTTTAGATCCAAAATTTAATTATGTAGTAGTTGCCATTGAAGAGTCCAAGGATTTGGACACCATGACCATTGAAGAGCTTACCGGATCCTTGCAAGCCCATGAAGAACGGCTAAAGGCAAAGCAAGAATCGGTGGAGCAAGCTTTTCAAGCAAAGCTTTCCGTGAAGGAAAAAGAGGAAAGGCGTGGCACGTCCCAAAGAGGCCGAGGAAGAGGACGTGGGAGAGGTCATGGTATAGGCGGAAGAGGTAGCTACCAACAATCAAACAAAGATGAGAAAAACCAAGACTATAACCAAGGAAGAGGTCGTGGACGAAGTAGAGGCAAGAATGGGCAGACAAATCAAGGAAGGTATGACAAATCAAAAGTTGAATGCTTTACTTGCCATGAATATGGTCATTATTCTTGGGAATGTAAAAATAATGTGGAGGAGAAAACAAACTTTGTGGAGAGCAAGAACGAAGATGGCGATCCCACTTTGCTTCTCGCATGCAAAGGTGACGATAATGAAGAGAAGAATCTTTGGTATCTTGATTTTGGTGCAAGCAGTCACATTTGTGGAAAGAAGAATCTATTCATGGAGCTTGATGAATCCGTTGGAGGCAATATCACTTTTGGAGATTCTTCTCAAGTTCAAGTTAAAGGGAAAGGTGCAATCTTAATCCGCTTGAAAGATGGAAGCCATCAATTTATTTCTAATGTTTTCTATGTGCCGGATATGAAAAGCAATATTTTAAGTTTGGGACAGCTTTTGGAGAAAAATTATGATATTCATTTGAAAGATAAGAGTTTAATTACGAAAGATGGAAATGGAAAATTGTTGGCTAAGGTGCCAATGACAAAAAATAGAATGTTTATGTTGAACATTCAAAGTGATGTCCCAAGATGTTTGAAAACTTGCATCAAAGATTCTTCTTGGCTTTGTCACATGAGACTTGGACACTTGAACTTTGATGGCCTTCAAGTAATGAGCAAGAAAAGCATGGTGAAAGGTTTGCCTTCCATCAACCACCCGAACCAACTTTGTGAGGGGTGTCTTTTTGGCAAACAAGCAAGAAAGAGCTTCCCTAAGAAGTCTATGACAAGAGCCAAGTGCCCTTTGGAGTTGATTCATTCGGATGTTTGTGGACCTATTAAGCCGTCTTCGCTTGGTAAGAATAACTACTTTCTTTTATTCATTGATGATTACTCTCGAAAGATGTGGGTCTACTTTTTGAAGGAGAAATCAAATGTGTTTGAAACCTTCAAAAAATTCAAGAATTTGGTAGAAAAACAAAGTGGCTACCAAATCAAAGCTCTTCATTCCGATAGAGGTGGAGAATTCACTTCAAATGAATTCAAGGCATTTTGTGAGAAGAATGGAATTCATCAACCTTTGACGGTTCCACGATCACCACAACAAAATGGGGTGGCGGAGAGGAAGAACCGGACTAATCTCAACATGGCAAGGAGCATGTTGAAAAGCAAAAACATGCCGAAAGAAGTTTGGGCCGAAGCCGTTGCTTGTGTAGTGTATTTGTCCAACCGATGTCACACTAAAAGTGTTCAAGGAAAAATGCCTCAAGAAGCATGGAGCGGTTTCAAGCCAAGTGTCTCTCACTTGCGAATCTTTGGAAGCATAGCCTATGCACATGTGTCTAATGAAAAAAGGTCTAAACTTGATGATAAAAGTGAAAGGTACGTTTTCATTGGATATGATCAAAGTTCTAAAGGTTACAAATTGTACAATCCAAGCAATGGAATGATTGTCATCAATAGAGATGTTGAGTTCGATGAAGAAAGCTCTTGGGAATGGAAAATCCAAAATGAAGATTACAATTACAATCCATTCTTTGATGATGGAGAGGAGATGATGCAGCCTACTGCTCCACCACCAACACTTCCACCCCAAAATCCACAAGTTGAAGAAGTAAGTTCAAGTGAAGGGCCCCGACGATATAGGAATCTTCGTGATATATATGGTGCAACTGATGAGGTAACACAAAATTTAAGTGATATGACACAATTTTGTCTATTTACGGATTGTGAACCTTTCGGTTACGAAGATGCTTCTCGGTATAAAGAATGGAGAGTTGCCATGGATGATGAAATCAAAGCAATAAAGAAGAATGATACTTGGGAGTTGGCGACACTTCCAAAAGGCAAAAGCACCATTGGAGTCAAGTGGGTTTAAAAAACGAAAAAGAATTCAAAAGGAGAAGTGGAGAGATATAAAGCAAGATTAGTTGCAAAAGGATACAAGCAAAAAGCCGGCATTGACTATGGTGAGGTATTTGCTCCAGTTGCTCGATTAGAAACAATTCGTTTGATGATATCTTTGGCAGCTCAAAACAAATGGAAAATTCATCAAATGGATGTAAAATCCGCTTTCTTGAATGGAACTTTGGAGGAAGAAGTTTACATTGATCAACCAATGGGCTATGTGGTTGAAGGGCATGAAGATAAAGTGTTGAAATTGAAGAAGGCTCTTTATGGCTTGAAGCAAGCCCCTCGGGCTTGGAATACTAGAATTGATGAATATTTTCAAGCAAAGAATTTCACCAAGTGTTCACATGAACACGCACTTTATGTGAAGATTAACAAAAGTGGTGATATCTTCTTCGTCTGTTTGTATGTGGATGACCTAATAGTGACAGGAAATAATCTAAAAATGTTTGAAGAATTCAAGGAAGAAATGGCTAGAGAATTTGAGATGACGGACATTGGCTTAATGTCCTATTATCTTGGGATTGAAGTGAGGCAAAGGGAGGATGGCATATTTATCTCTCAAGAAGCATATGCTAAAGAAATCCTCAAGAGATATCGGATGGTGTATTGTAAACCAGTTAAGACCCCCGTGGAATGTGGAGTCAAAGTATCCAAACATGGAGAAGGAGACAATATCCATCCCACATTTTTCAAGAGTCTTGTTGGAAGCTTAAGATATTTAACTTGCACAAGGCTGGATATTCTTTTTGGTGTTGGACTCGTGAGTCGTTACATGGAAGCCCCTACCACTTCTCATTTGAAGATGGCTAAGAGAATACTTCGGTATATCAAAGGTACACTTGACTATGGTATTATGTACTCATCTTCTCAAGACTTCAAGCTTGTCGGCTATTGTGATAGTGATTGGGCTGGTGATAAAGATGATCGAAAAAGTACTACAGGGTTTGTTTTCTATATGGGAAATTCTGCATTTACATGGAATTCCAAAAACAACCAATTGTGACTCTGTCTACTTGTGAAGCCGAATATGTCGCAGCTACTTCTTGTGTTTGTCATGCAATTTGGCTTAGGAGTTTGTTGATGGAACTTCACCAAACACAAGATTGTCCTACGAAGATTCTTGTTGATAACAAGTCCGCACTTGAATTGGCAAAGAACCCGGTGTTTCATGAAAGGAGTAAGCATATTGACACCAAATATCATTTTATTAGAGAGTGTGTCTCGAAGAAGGAAGTTGAACTTGAGTACGTGAAGTCTCAAGACCAAGTCGCGGATATCTTCACTAAGCCTTTGAAGATTGATGTTTTCCACAAGCTGCGGATGTCTCTTGGCGTGATGAATCAAGTTTAAGGGGGGATGTTGAATACATAAACTAGATTCATGAATAATCTAGATAAGTCCATAATTAATTAGAGTGTCTAGATTAGTCTAAGAGTGTTCCATACATGAATGACTTTGATGATTGTATTCATGTACTTAGGAAGAGGGGAAGTGTGCAATTAAAGTTGTGATGCATGTACTAGGCTAGGTTCATTTTGGAGAGGCCTATAAATACCCATGTACTCTACTCATTGGAAATGTAAGTCAAGTTTGCTTTCCACTTACTAACAGTGGAATAGGGCTGCAATACAGCCATTAGTGTGAGTGTATAAGAGATGAATATACGATAGTGGTTGTAGTGTGTGTACAACCGTAGTGACTAAAACATTAATGCCACAACATCCACTAGGACCGTTGTGGCTTTGATACCACTTTGTTGGAGACAAATTGTCACTCAAACTCACACTCACAAATATATGAGGAGGTAATGGAGAGATTTTTGAGAGAATACTTTCATTCCACTTTTTTAAAATGGTTGAGGTACATAAGTTTATATAGTGCCTAAAAGTAACTTCCAAAATTACAATAATCATACCACTCACCCCATTTTCTAACAACTACTAGACCACTACTCATCTTCATAACCATAATAGTCATGCATTTGTAACATATGCACCACTAACACATTTGTTAACACCTCACTAACACATGACACATGACCATTAACATGCCCCTAATATACCAACTTAATAATCCACTAACATGTCATACTAATTAAGACTCTAAAAACTAAATCAAGTTTATATTCCAACAAAGAGGGCAGCCATAACGGCTGCCATGAGTTGGGGGGAAAAGTTTATGGGTTTGTGAGTTTAAGGCCGTGAGTGGGTGTACACGGGTGCCCGGACTACCATGAATTGTGTTTGGGGTGTGGAATAGGGCTGCAATACAGCCATTAGTGTGAGTGTATAAGAAATGAAGAGACAATAGTGGTTGTAGTGTGTGCTGTAGGTGATTGTATGGGTGACTGTATATGTGTGGGTGCTTGGAGAAGAGAGAGAGAGAGAGAGAGAGAGAGAGAGAGAGAGAGAGACCATTTACAGTGGGTGTGTTGTGGTTGTGTTTGTGTGTGCTAGTTGCAGGAAGCTGGCAAGATGCAGGTGTGTGAGTTTGTGAGTTGTGTGAATATGTGTGTGATTTCATGCAAAATTTGTTCGTGGGAGCAGGGACGACAGTGGGTTCAATTGGGTGACTGCAGTGGGTTAGTTTAGGTGTGTGTTGAGTTCTTGTGTGTGTATATAGTGTGTTTGCATGACTCTGTGTGTGACTCCTGGTGCATGAGTTTGTGAGTATGAGTATGTGTTTGGGTGTTTATATATATGTGCATAAGTGTGTGTATAATGTGTTCAAAAGAAGAAAAAAAGAGGGAGAAAACCCACTACCGTGAGGCAGTGAGTGTGGGGGAGGTGAGATGGGTTTTGTGTGTTCAACTGAGTGTGTGTCTAGTGTGTGTGGTAGTGTGTGTCTATGCAGGTGTGGGCGTGAGTTTGACCAGGGAGTGCTGCCTGCATATAAGTGTGTTAAAGCATGTGTGTTTGTTGTGAACGTGTGTTGCAAGATAGTGTAAGGAAAAATGAAGAGGGGCTGTGATTGTGAGAAGCAGTGGTGAGTGTAGTGTGATGGTGGTGTGACGTGTGTGTGTGTGTGTGTGTGCGGGGGGGGGGGGGGGGGGCGTGTGTGCGTGTGAGGGGTGAGGTGTTTGGGTGGTGAAATGAGTGAAATGTAGGAGAAGAAGAACATTGTAATATTGTGTGCATGTGTGTGTGCTAAGTGACTAAAGTGTAAGGGTTGTGAGTGGTCTGTGAGGGAGTAGAGACTGAGTGCGAAGGGGAAGAAGAAGAATTGAAACATGGATCGGGTATGGGTTGACGTTAAGTTTGGCACGTGCATTGTCTCTCGCACAGTTAGGGCTGTATACGAACCGAGTTTGAGCTGAACAGAGGTATGTTCAAACTCGTTTGTTTAGTTTCAGGCGATATTCGTCAGACCAAGTCTAACATTCCGAACTTCCTAAGCAAAGACTGGATGCCGGCGGTCAATCTCCTTCCATGCCTCTCCATCAGCTAGGTGTGTCAGCACATCGGCATCGTTGCTGCGATTCTCACGGTGAGCCCTCATATGTTCAGCCGTATTGGAGGAGTAGTACATTCTCTGAAGCCGTGGTGTGACCAGGAAATATCGTAATATCTTCCATGCAATGTTTTTCTTCTTCCCTTTGTCTGGTTTGTACCTCGAATGATCACATACTGGACACCGTGGCAAATCCTTATTCTCTTTTCAGAATAATACACAATCGTTATTGCACGCATCTATCCACTCATTGCTCAACCCAAGTTTCCTCATCATCTTCTTCGCGTCATAGTACGACGGCGGTAGCTTTTCACTTTCGGGTAGAATTTCTTTGATTAAGGTAACAAACTCGTTAAAACCTTTCTCACTCAGCCCGTGGTCTGATTTCAACTGTAATAACCTACTAACCGCAGACAGCCATGTGTGTTTCGGAGTTCCATCCCACAGCGGCTCTACCGCAGCTCTCAACAACTCATAAAACTAATGAGCCCCCTCGTTCGGTGGTTGGGCACTGTCCTCACCACCATCGTTACCCCAGTCAACATTAGCATGCCCAGCATCCATAATCATATCTCGGTAATCATACCGTGCCTCCTCCCTAACTTCAGTTTGACTAGCTGGGTTGAACGACAATACTATCGTTTCCCCGTGCTGCGTCCACCTTGTGTATCCACCTATAAAACCGTACCGACGATTATACCATTTTACTTCAATTCTTTTTCTCCAATGTAATAACTCACGTCTACCGCACGGACACCTTATCTTATCAAAGTCAACATGTGCAGGATACGGGTAAGCGAAGTCGAGAAATTCGTCAACGCGATCCTCAAAATCGTCAGCATTCTTCCTTTTCATCCAACTTCGATCGACCGACATGACGACTGAGATAACGTACTGTATACCACATTCAATTATGACCAATCATTAAGCAGGGTCAATGTAAATATAAATGCGTGAATATGACAACATGTCTTTATATTTTCCTTCCATTCTCTAATAGGTAGTGGTCCTATCCCATTCAGAAAAGCACATTTATAAAATAGTGAAAAACTCATGCTTAGTCCTATGTCTGCAAAAAATTCGGCAGCATCTTCCCGCATTTCTCCAAGTACACGACATCGATTAGGTGTTCTAACATTCATCAAACCTTGCCTTCCAAGATTTGACAGATGTTAGAACATCATATCTGTATGCACCCAGAGAAACACGTGAGAACGTGTAACAAATATCCACGACATAGAACACAGAGCATGAGTTAAAACACTGTTTTATAAACACGTAACTTTTCCAAATTGGACATCCAAAGGCTCATTACAAAGCATTACTTTGTAATGAGTACCTTTGAACGGGAACTTAGGGTTTTTATGCATGCATGCGTTCAGAAATTGATAATATATGCAAGAATCTTTCCGCAATATCAAAACTGCAGAAAGATCGTTACATATGTTACTAATTCCACTTTAAATAGAATTCGTTGGCAACGAGTTGAACCATCTTGTTGCCAATGGACTTCGCAAAACAACAACGAATATAAAGAATGCAAGGTTTATAAGCAACGAGTAATTGAACCATCTCTGGGTTAATTAGTGTTAATGAGGATTACCTTGGGCTAATTATAGCTAATTAGGGTTGATTAGGAGTAATTAGGGTTATTTTGAGCTAATAGCCGGGTTTTATTGTGCAGTCGTGTTGATTAGTCCTAATTAGGGCTAATTAGGCTTAATTGGGTTATGTTAGGGCTAATTAGTGTTAATGAGGATTACCTTGGACTAATTAGGGCTAATTAGGGTTGATTAGGACTAATTAGGGTTATTTTGAGCTAATTAGGGTTTAATTGTGCAGAGTAGTGTTGATTAGTCCTAATTAGGGCTAATTAAGCTTAATTAGGTTATTAGGCTTAATTACGACTAATTAGGCACGTAATCAGAGTTTTGTTAGGTTTTAGGGTTCCGGGTTTAATTAATCTAATCACGGGTCTACAAGATATGAGTAATTAGGGCTAATTAGGGTTTAATTTGGACTGATTGGTGTTAATTAGGGTCAATTTGGAGTAATTACAGCTAATTTAATTTTTATTGGGTTCTTAGGATTAATTAAAATTAATTATTTTTGTTAGAGCTAATTAGGGTTAATTGGGTTCATTAGGGTTAATCGGGACTAATTATATCCAGTGCTGGAGCCACGATGAGATTCTAAGGGGTGCTAAAAATGTCGCGTTAACCTAATTAACCTAAATTCAACAACCAATCATTCAACTAATTCACATATATCTCAATCCAATTGGGTCTCATCATCCGTCAACAATCTCAATTTTCAAATTCTTAATGCACAGTCAACAATCTTAATTCCCAATACCTCATATAGGGCGTCGGTATGGTGTCCGACACCTCCGGACACGTCCGTAGACATTGATTTATTTTTTAAATACCGGACACCGTGTTCATCACCCCTTGAAGAGGTGTCAGACACCCCTTGAAGAGGTGTCCACAAGTATAAAGCTAAAATGTGACATTTCGGTGTCGGTGTCGATCGGACGCTGTGTCCGTGACCTACCGACACCTCGACACCTCATCGACACATCCGAAAACATGCCGGACACCTCTAAAAACGTGTCGGATACCTCCGGACACGTGTCCGACACCTTCAGACACGTGTCTGACACCTCCGGACACGTCTGAAGTCATTGATTTATTTTTGAAATGCCGGACACCGTGTCTGTCACCTCTTGAAGAGGTGTCCGTCACCCCTTGAAGAGGCGTCGGACACCCCTTGAAGAGGTGTCCACAAGTATAAAGCCAAAATGTGACATTTTTCGGTATCGATGTCGATCAGACGGGGTGTCCGTGACCTACCGACACCTCGACACCTTATCGACACATCCAGACAAGTGTCCGACACCTCTTAGCGGTGTTCGAAGACATTGATTTATTTTTTAATTGTCGGACACCATGTTGGACACCCATTGAAGAGGTGCCGGACACCTATTGAAGAGGTGCCGGACACCCATTGAAGAGGTGCTGCACACCCATTGAAGAGGTGTCCACAAGTATAAAGCTAAAATATGTTTTTTTGGTGTCGGCGTCGATCGGATGCAGTGTCCGTTCCTATGCTACCTAACGGGGATCTCAATCCAATTGGGTCCTATCCTCCGTCAACAATCTCAACTCTCAAATGCTCAATGTAATAAAAATTAATAAAAATCACACATTCAATTCAATTTGGTCCCATCCTCTGTCAACAATCTCAATATCTCAAATGCTCAATGCACAATTAACAATCTAAAATCATCAATTAACAACCTAAAATCATCGATCAATAATCACAATTCTCAAATGCACAATTAACAACCTAAAATTACCAAACAAATGATCAATGTTCAAATGGGAAAAAAATTGTTCAAAATGCACATATCCGATGCGCTTGAATTATTTCAATTTAGGGTTCGATTCGATTAAGACAATTAATTTAGGGTTCAATTAGGGGGTTCATTCACTTCAATTTAGGGTTCAATTAGTTCAATTTGGGGTTTGGTTGAATTTGGACATTCAATTTAGGGTTCAATTAGGGGGTTCGATTGGATTAGAGCATTCAATTTAGGATTTAATTAGGGGTTCAATTAGTTCAATTTAGGGTTCGATTGGATTAGGGCATTCAATTTAGGATTTAATTAGGGGTTCAATTAGTTTAATTTAGGGGTTCAATTAGTTTAATTTAGAGTTCGATTCGATTAGGACATTCAATTTAGGGTTCAATTAGGGGTTCAATTAGTTTAATTTAGGGTTCGATTCGATTAAGGCATTCAATTAGGGGTTCAATTAGGGGTTCAATTAGTTTAATTTAGGGTTCGATTCGATTAAGGCATTCAATTTAGGGTTCAATTAGGGGGTCCAATTAATTCAATTTAGGGTTCAATTGGATTAGGACATTCAATTTAGGGTTAAAAATACATACTATTTCAGAAAATTGTAAACTTTTACTAAAAATTCTAACGTAATCCGAGGTATCTTACTGAAGAATTTCACAAGCTAATGACAAAAGTATGCTACTCAAATGCTCTCGCCTTTCACTACGCTAATTTGTATACACACGTATGCGCACAATTATTCACTACCACCCTCTGATTACTTAAGTAGTCCCTCTCCTCTTATAGACACTAATATAACTCAAATATAACTTTCAATAATTGGGAAATACCCGCAATCCTAGTCAAACTGGGAGATCAATAATTATCTTATCAGAGATTGTGACGTGATTCTCGAGGATCCTAACGCGATCCTAACACGTCTGGCCAATGGCCCAGTTCTACTAAGAGTCTTCTTCCTACAGCTATATAAAGGGGTCTACCCCTCCAGGTATGCGACAATTACACAATTCATGCTTTTTCAGAGTTATTATTCTGTAGCTGCGCTTGACTTAAGCATTGGAGAGTACTCCGTCGGGAACCCCACCCGGTGGTCACTCGTTTTTTGTTTTGCAGGTCATTGGTCCAGGCTCAGATTTTGTGATGTACTCGGAGCATATTTTTAGCAGCAACAGATTGGCACCATCCGTGGGACCCGCCAGCCTAGCTGATTGACCCAAGACAATAATTGTACCACAAGCCACCGATGTCAACGCCTCAAAACTGATGGAGCCGCCACCGCCACTGCGGGTATGCAGATACCGTTAACGTCACCGAAGAGGAAACATTCTAGATTGTTTATCGCAATAGAGTTTCATAGTTCAGAGCCCGCCACCACACAGTGGCCTCCAATGCTGCGATCTATCGCAGTACCACGGCATCAACAACTATTCAGCTGAGGATGGCCCTATGTTCCTGTGTATAGCAATCAGTCAACCACATCCGGCCGGAGGTTGTTGCCGCCGCAATACTCCGTGTATCGCAATGGTAGAACCAATTAGCCCCTTTTCCAAGGCTGCATCGTCCAAGACAGCAACCGTGACACTGCCTCCATCATCACCACCGGCAACCAGGCAGCTCCACTGCCATCACCACAACCTCCACAGTGCCACCACGACAAAAGGCAACGCCATCGGCGTTACCAACATCACAAGCCGCCACAAAATTGATGGACAACAAAAAAAAATACAAAAAAAGAAAGAAGATGATGAAGCCATGGCAGCGCCGCCGGCCATGGGTCAGTACCCTAGCGCCACCACCGTGCATAGGCAGGCCATCTACCACTGGCACGAGGCCGTTGACAACCAAGCGGCCACCACCATCCTATCAAGATGCCGTCCTCGCCACCACGACAGGCCTTCAGGGAAAGCACTGGAGCAACACTACCGCAAGTTCCGATGAAGCGTCACCACCAAGATCAACGGTTCGAATTGGTGCCACCGTCACCTCACGATTACGGCCTTACAACTACGCTGCCTACCTACCGTCAACTAGGACCGGCATCGCCATCCAGCTTAGTGCCGCCATCAGACCCATGCTGTCAAGATATGCATCACCGTGGGGAGCGGTAGTGCCCTTCAACGCCGTCATCACTAATGACAATTGACTCCTCAGTTTCCATCTTTACCGACATATCGCCGTTTCAATGCTGTCGGCGGTGAGATATGCGACACCATCGCGCCACCGCACGTTGTGCCGCCGCATCAGCAGGCCGATTGTTGATTTTGGTCAATGCAAAGAAGGGTTAGATGGAAAATAAGAAAGAGGTCCATTCTTTCTTTTTTACATTCCCCCCTGCAAAAATGCATATTTATATTTTTGATCCATGGGGTCTTCTTTATTCAAAATATGCCATAACTTCAAAACTTCGGCCACACAAACACAGCCGGAGTCACCGGCGATGCAAATTTGCTGATACCAACGACAAACATCTCAACAAAAAAGAAAAAAACAAAAGGGAGAAGAAGCGGTAATGGCGCCGCCCAATAGGGTCCAACTCCTAACTACTTGTCGCCGTCAACCGTCACAATTGCCACCATGGCAACGCCATTGATGCGCCGTCGAGATGCCACCACCTCGACAATGCCGTTGCATTAATAGGCACCGTCTCACAATCATCATCATCGGATTTGCGCCTTCACAACCGTGACCAGCAATAGCGCTAATCGGCGTCGCGCATTCTACCGGCTTCCAACTCGAAGTCACCGTTCCGCGCCATCGCGAACCGTCGTTAAACTCTCATTCCGCGCCACCGCGACCACTGGAAAAGCGCCCCTGTCGTCCACCACAACCGGTGGCCACCGATGCCGGCCCAGACAGAGCTCGCCGTCATTGCTAACTGCGGCTCCGCTGCTGACATTCTGACCAGGCTGACGAAATCTGCAATCGGCCTCCAGTCGCAGATCTGATCCATCGCAACTAGCGGCTGCCAACTCGTCGTCCCACTGAATGTTGCCACCTTCGGGTCAAATCCGACCAAAGGAACGTCTCTATGACCACCGCCTCATCGGTCAACTCCCCCAAATCGCACCGACGGTAGCACGACGACTGGTTTTCCCACCAAGAAGAGTCTCGGTCAATAAACTTTCAAGATGGAGGCCCTTCAGTCCCAAAAAATATCAGGTGGTTTCTTTCTTTTTGACATGTACCCCCATAAAAGGCATATTTAGATTTTAGACCCGCAGGGTCTTTTTTATTCAATGTATGCCACATTGTTTAAAAGCATTAAGGTTTTAACCTATCAAAAAGTGCATAATTATTTAACATATGCCTCACACCTTTAAAAAAAAAAACTGTGTATGCTTCCCCACATATTTGTCACTAAAAATAAAATGGCTACACATAAAGGCGCTAGCAAGTCTCCCTAAAGGTTGCTTCCTATGTGGTTCTTTAACCTAGACCTATGTAATTTATGGTCTAGCATTATGCAATTGTGTCGATTAGCACAAGCACGTCACAAGTTGGGGCATCCGACTGCTATGACATATTAAGCTCACCTGCGACACGCAGGGCAGCACACCCCTGTCGGCTAACCGACAAAACCCTAATGGGGCCACGGTGTCTGAACATCGCTCTTATCTCTGTGTTAAACATTTTTATTTGCTTTGTTGCTTCAGAGGCTATTTTTTCAGTCACACATTTTTCTTATTGCAAGGGTTTAAACTGCGCTTACGAGCATCAATAGTGACGTAAAAACCACTTCATAAGCAAGGAACCAAATTCACAGCATCCTGCGACTTAAAGTCGCGTTTAGGGCTTTTTGCTATAAGTGTCCTGCTGTCTCAGCATTATATATCGTCTCATGGTCATACAGTGACCTCTATCTATGGTGTATTCACATCGCCGCTTGTTGAGAAGCTAGTTCAACAATGATGGAAGCACACATGCTGCCATCGTATCTAGTGAATCGCTAGCTATGCCTGACGGACTTCGTATCCTCCGGCTTTATATGCTCGTCCAATCTATCAGACGGATTATAGTTTTCTATATTGCTCCCACAGGTCTTCTTGTGACCGGGCCCTACAAGTAGGCTGAAAAGCCATCTTTACATATCCACGCCTTCTCAAAGGCAGGGGGCTTCATATTTTATGAGATCATTCTTATACAGGCTTAATGCCTTATGTCTTATTAGACAGAAAGGTTCGCCACAACGACCATATTACGGGCTCCATGACCCGCGCCTTCTTATTTTGCACCAAGGCAATAAGGACGAGAAACCCCAGAGGGCGTGTACGACGAGAACTCTTAAGTTCTGTCAAACCCTCGAGGGTTATTGTATGAGCTCCAGCTCCATCCGCCCCTGAGGGCGTGTACGACGAGAACTCTTAAGTTCCGTCAAACCCTTGAGGGTAATTGTATGAGCTCTGGCTCTATCTGCCCTCGAGGGCGTGTACGACGAGAATTCTTAAATTCTATCAAACCCTTGAGGGTAATTGCATGAGCTCCAGCTCCATCCGTCCTCGAGGGCGTGTACGACGAAAATTCTGTCAAACCCTCGAGGGTAATTGCATGAGCTCCAGCTCCATCCGCCCTCGAGGGCGTGTACGACGAGAATTCTTAAATTCCGTCAAACCTTCGAGGGTAATTGCATGAGCTCTGGCTCTATCAGCCCCTGAGGGCGTGTACGTAAAAAATTCTTAAATTCCGTCAAACCCTCGAGGGTAATTGCATGAGCTCCGCACTCCATCCGCCCCCGAGGGAGTGTACGATGAGAACTCTTAAGTTCCGTCAAACCCTCGAGGGTAATTACATGAGCTCCACACTCTACCAGCCTTCTAGAGCAGTCCCTTGAGGGACGAACACCCCCAAGGGTTATATGATAGAGCTTAAGTTCTATCCGAACGGTTTAGCTACATTTCTAACTCGTGAAACGACAAAGGAATTCATCCCCCCACCATTCTTTGTCAGTTCAAAACCCAGCCAAGTGTGAGTGCGAGGCTTCTTTGCCAGCTCTTAGCTGATGATAAGAGTTCGCGACAAAGTAAAACGCAAGCATGATGTGGTCGGCTCGAGCTCAAGAACACACACTTGCACAAAATGAACACCCTCCAAAGGAGAGTTAACCCCTCGAGGGGACATTCAAACACTTAGCACATGCAACAACTTGCATGGACAGCTTTGTGTCCACTCCCGAGAGAGGCTACCATGGGGCACAACCTCTAAAGGATCTCGAGATCCCACGATTCATCTTTCTAAAGATGATTCTCAATAGCCTACTCAGGCGACATTCTAAGACTTAACTCTCGAGAGCTAGGGTTCTAGCGCCCTACTTGGGCAAGTTCTAAGGCTTAAGCTCCCGCTTAGGTCAGAGCACATGGAAGAGAGAAATATTGTTACCCCTACAAGTGGATGAGAATCACTTACAAATCTGATGCGTGTCTCGAGACACCAGGTATAAACTTCCTCAGCCAAATATTCTAGCTAAGGACGTGGGGGGCTTATGATATAACTCAAATATAACTTCCAATAATTGGGGAATAACTGGCAATCCTAGTCAAACTGGGAGATCAATAATTATCTTATCAGAGATCGTGACGTGATCCTCGAGGATCCTAACACATCTGGCCCATGGCCCAGCCCTACTAGGAGTCTTCTCCTACAGCTATATAAAGGGGTCTACCCCTCCAGGTATGGGACAGTTATACAATTCATGCTTTTTCAAAGTTATTATTCTGTAGCTGCGCTCTAACTTAAGCATCAGAGAGTTCTCCGCCGGGAACCTCACCCGGCGGTCACTCGTTTTTTGTCTTACAGGTCATCCGTCCAGGCTCAGGTTCCGCAATGTTCGCGGAGCATATTTTAAGCAGCAACACACACAAATAAGCAACTACATTCAATCCCACTTACACACTCAATACAACACAAACACCTCACACCAATGTACCATTCATTGTACACACACAACCGAACTCATAACTCACACACATATAGCTGCCTCGACAACTCCTTGCACTCACACAAATACATGCTACGCACATACACCGCATACACTCACGCACGCACACAACACAACACTCATGCACTCACGTAGCGCATACATTAACCGGTACACACAGCTCACTCTAACACTCTAATGCATCCACACAGAGCACACACCTAAGTTTTCTCTCAGCAGATTGCCTTTGGAGCACACTGCCTCACGGCGGTGGGTGTTTTAAATGACATGTTTCAACTAAATTATTATTGCGTTAACCTAATTGTATTAACCTAATTTCAACCCACCATTCAATAAATCACATATCCGACATTGGAATTCAATTGGGTCCCATCCTCCGTCAACAATCTCAATTCCCCATACTTTCTAATAATAGTAATATACAAATATGGGCATCAATTCCATTAGCAATTAAAAATAATTGAAATTATAAGAAACATATCATAATTCCATAAAACAAATTAGGGCAAGTTCCAATTAGGGCAAATGGACATCAATCAGAACTGAAGAAAATTAGGGCAATAGCGCTTAAACATGTATTAAAGCAAATTAGGGCAAATGGACATATAGAGAGGTGGTGTGGTGATGGCGGTGTTGGTGGTGCGGTGGCAATGGAGGGCCTTGGTGGTGCGGCAGTGGAGGGAATTGGTGGCGCGGCGTTGGTGGCACGTGGATATAGAGGGGCACGACGTCCAGGGGGGGTGATGTCGCCGGAGGGGGAGAACGCAGGTAAAAATATTGCCAGTGAGTGAGTGAGAGTGAGAGACAGAGAGAAAGGGGGAGAGTGAAAAAAATGAAGAAGCTGTTTTATGTAAGGACTTTTAGAAGTCCGTCACAGAAAGTCTTATTTTAAACACTTTCATCGACGTAAGTTTTAGTGCTGGTAGTATTCCGTCGCTAAATGTTTTTTTAAAAACACCTCAAATATTAGATATTTTCTAAAAAAATTTTAGCGACTGTACCACAGTCGCTAATATTCTGTCGTTAAAATTCCGTCGGCAAAAAATATTACTGACGGTAAAATTTTTGCCGACGGAAGTTTTGAGACTGTATATTCCGTCTATGAAAGGTCTTTTAGCGACAGAATCCTTTCTGTGGCTAAAAGTCAGTCGCAAAAAATAGTTTTTCTTGTAGTGCTGAAGAATATAACAGATGTAGGTGGCTGCCAAAATTCCTTTAAAAACTCAAAAGTGGAATTTTACCAACCACCCCCAAACTTTTGACATTTTACAAACTTCACCAAAAAATTTCCAAAATTTACAGAAAAACCCCAGACCTAATTGCCATCGTGTTATGGAAATTTTAGAGGGGCATTACATTCTTCCCAACTTGTAAAATTTTTGTCCTCGTAATTTATGCACATGTAGCATCGTACAAATGAGGATAAGTACTTCGCATGAAAAATCACCAAAAACACCTCTCTCGTGTCTAACTCAACAAAACATCCTTCTTATAAGTAAAATCATTAATATATCCCTACTGTAGGTAGATTTACCAAAACAGCCCTCCAATTGGGCAATTTACCAAAAATAGCCCTCTAGTAAGGCAATTTACCAAAACACTCCCTCTCGGGTGAAAAACTACCATAACACCCTTGGATGACTCTCCCTCCAAAAATACTTTAAAACGTTATTTTAAGCATCTTGGAGTATTTTTGGTCTAAAAAGCATTTTAAAAAATTTTTGCTCGAAAATCCATAATTGTTATTTGCATCGAGCGCTGAGAGGCCGGTTCTGGTAAAAATAGCTATCAGCCTCAAATTGCTACAAAATTTTATAGAATGAATCATTTTAGTATTATAAGGTTTTCCTAAAAATTAAGGATAAAAATAACCTAATTTGATACCCTAATTAAATCGAGAACCCTTTATTACCGATATTTCCTTTGAGGACACGGAAAAATACTCAAGAAATTTTGACATCTTCTTAAAATAACAGGGATTATTTTTTCTTCAAACTTTGCCTTAATTAGTCGCTAAATGGCTTTTAAAAATCCCAACAGGGACTGCTTCAGCAAGTTCCACTTTTGGCGACACTTGCACTAAGTATTCGAGATTAAACACACATTGAACACACCTTTTCACACACACACACACACACAGTCTTCTTCTTCGCACATCAGAGACTCCACCATTTCTCACACACTCACACATTGGTATACATTAAGGCACACACTAAAGCACCCAAACCTATATTAATCCATCTAAATCACACGCACGCACACACACACGCACACACACACGCATTATATACCAGGACATACTAAAAAGAATTTTACCTTATCTTCTTCTTTCATATTGTCTTTCCTCTCTCTTCTTCCTTTCTCTCTTTCTAACTCCCTAAAAGTGGTAACCAAAATTCCTTATAAAACCTAAAGACTCAATCTTCTCCACTTTTTCTTCCGATCATCTCTCAACCATTGACTTTCCAAAAATAAAGGGTTGACAACATATTTAAAATAAATCATATTTTATCCCCCCCCATTTTTTTTCTAAAACCTCAAATTTAAATTAATTAGACTAACCTTCTTTAACTTTTGTTAATTGCCTATTGCTCCCTGAATAAAAAATTATTGCTAAAGGTTGCTGATAAATATCACTTTTGTAAATCGATGCTAGTCATCGCTTGTAAAATTTGTCTCTAAGCACATTAATTTAACCGACTAGATTAGACCTAGCAAAATAATGTCCGTACCCGTTACCTGAACCATACCCGGTCCAAAATGCCGGGTATGGGTACCACTATTCACTACCCGCCGAAATATGACCCGTACCCGAACCGACCCGTAATTTTCAGGTAGGTTCAGGTCGGTTTTCGAGTTACCCGGGTTTACCCGATTCTGTGCCTATATATAACTTTTTTAGGGTTAGAACCTCTCATTTTCTTCTTCTTCCGACTTGATCTGCCGCCTCTGCCTCTCAATTCTCCCTCACAGATCCCCTCTCACAGGTTCCCTTTCTCAAGTCTCTCTCTTTCTCACAGATCTACCGAAGTCACGATCACCCTACTTCACCCACGATGCCATGTAGGTCAGCCACGGTCGGTCACTCCGCATCTCCGTCGCCACCGTTCGGTCACCACCGTGGCCCCGTCGTCACCGATCCGTTAACATCGTGGCCCCGTTGCCATAGATCAGTCACTACCGTGGCTACGTCGTCTCCGCCGCCACGGTTGGTCACTCCGCATCTCCGCCGCCACCGTTCGGTCACCACCGTGGCCCCGCCGCCACCGATCCATCACCACCGTGGCCCCGTCGTCACCGATCTGTCAACATCGTGGCCCCGTCGTCATCGATTAGTCACTACCGTGGCTGCATCACCACCGATTTGTCATCACCGTGGCCACATCGCCACCTTCACTCCGTCTTTATGGTTGTTGCCTTGTTGGGTAGACTTTCAGTGTGGATTTTGATGGTTGTCGTGTCTTCTCTGATGTGCAGATTTTGTTTTTTTATTTTTAGTGTTGAAAAATGTTCATATTGGTTTTAATTTTTTGATGGAAAGATGTTGAGATTTTTGTGTAATGAATTTTGATGGAGAAACTATAGTATTTGATTGTGGGAGGTTGTAATTAGTGGTTAATTAAACTCTGTTTATTTAAAAAATAATTAATCAGAAATTGAGGATTTACCGCGGGTAATACCCTACCCACAAGGGTAGGGTACGGGTTCCCAAAAATCCTACCCAGGAAAATCCGGATAAATTATACCCGACCCGTTTGTACCCTTACCCGATTGGATTTTACCCGTACCCGGAAGTTTTACCCGATTGCCAGGTCTAGGCTAGATAATGTTGAGGGTCGGGATATAACGTTCCCCCCAACTTATAAAAATTTTGTGCTCGAAATTTAGTGTTTCTTAAATTGCTGCTTTTAATCATGTCTAATCTCAGATATCCAATGACATACACCTCAGATGCTTATAAACTATCTCCATTTAAACGAATCCAAGTACATTTTTGAGCGACTTCACAAAGTAGACGCACAAAAGGCCTCACAGTACAATATGCATTTAACACTTGACCCACCGACTAATATTACCTTAAGTAATCACAAGTTCTACCTCGATGTAAGTGCTATATCTACCTTTTAACCTATCTTTACTTGTACAATTAAATCGTTGCTAAACTATAAGGTCTAACCAATTTCCCATGACAGTCAACAAATGCATGATTTGAAGATAAGCAATCTACGCCAAAATAATATCAAAATCCCGCCTAGCTACTGGGATAAGATCTATAGGAGGGTCTCTATCCCCAATACAAACTGCACATTAATCACAATTAACAGAGGAAACTACTAAAGACTCTCCCATCGGAGTGCCTCCCAGATGCACAGAAGAATGTGAACTACGAGCCTCAAACAACAATTGCCTCAGCTTCTCATCATTTAGAATTAGTTTTCAACAATATAAGGGCTAATAAGTTAATTATTTTACTAGTTAGAATTTCAGAAGGCTTAGAATTAGTTTTCAATTATATAAGGGTTATTGATATGGTAATCAACTTATCAAGAAATAATGACCCTATCTAAAATAATATTTGAGACCTTTAGAGACACTTATAATGTTTACAAATATATTTCACGTTGGATACATAATGTGATGACATGTTAAATAAAGAACCTATATTCATGATGACGTGTTATGAAAAGAATTTATCGCTTTGCTTATTATATATTACTAGTCCGTAACCCGGGGAAGACCCGAGTTGGTTATATTTAATGACTTATGTATTCACATTTGAGTGTCAGTATATTTTGGCAAAGTTAAGGTTGAATATTTAGGCATTATGTCGATGGTTTTGAACTAAGTTTTATTTGTATTCGTATGAAGCGAACTATCAAATTCAAAATATGTCGCATTCATGCATTTCATATATGAGTATCTTCATAATCAAAATAAATTCAAAAAAAGCATAAAATTACAAATGTTCCAAAATAGTAAATAACTGGACTGATTCCACATCTATTTTCTTTGTGAGATATTGCACGATTATACACGATAGTTAAAGATAATATTAAAAAAACCATCATACGGTTATTTTTTAGTAATTATTATACTATTATGTGATTGAGTAAAAAATATCTCGGATGGATAAAATTTTTATTCACGTATAGTTTATCGTATAAACTGCATTTATACTTTATCTTTTTTGCTTTGTAAATTGTTGATTGAGTTCTCATTTTATAATATATTCAGGTGATTATAGTAATGCCTAAGTTCTAATAGTTATATTTATTGATTAAAAGTATAAAGCAATTTTTACATCTCGAATTATGAGCTACAATATTTATTTTTAACGATTGCTAATATTTTTTTATATTTAAAGTTTGTTTAAGTGCTAGTAACCGTTTTAACTCCTAGTAAGGTTCAATATTTATTCCAATATATATTTTTTTCTCTCATGTTTTTACAGTCTTTCTTATTTAGATCGAGTTTTTCTAAAGTGCAAGTAAGCACAAAACTTTCTATCTTTACTTAGCTTTTGCTCTATATATATTTGGTTCTTATCTTGTTGGATACTTTAGGTTATGAAAGTCATAATTATACCAAAAATATAGTTTATTAATTAAGTGTAGTATAAAAAAATCTCCACCTTATGAGATATACAATTTATTTCAATATATAATTTTGCCTTTCGAGTTTTTACATTGTTTCTATCACGACCCGATCCCATAGGTGAGCCCGTGAGTTAGGCACGTGACCGGCCGCAGACCTAATGGACTCCAACCAAGGGCTTTGCCAGACCTTACTATAACCTGTACACAAGAATCTATAACCAAGTAATTTAAATCTATCTCCTTAATAATATTTCTAAAATCACGCTTATAATTTCTCAATAAATCTCCAATGACATTCTTTATTTAACAACTAACATAAATCATTTTAAATCCGGTGAAGAGCTAAGCTTCAAAAAATCTCATATTACAAATTTAGTACTAGCATAGCGCCTAATGATTTATTAAATAATTTAAGTGGACTACAACTCCTCTAGCAGTCATCTGCCATAATCATTGTGGCCTTCATCAGTGCCGATTCCACCTAGATTATTGCCCTAAAAAGATTTAAAAGAGTGAGCATGGGGCCCACACGTACTACATCCCTAAAATATGTTTTGAGATTCATAAAAACATGCCATGATTTCTCTTCAATTTAAAACTGGTAGACATTTTCAAATGAGATACTACACACACACACACTTACTTTATGAAAGCAATTCATCCAAGAATCTCAGAAGAGGAGCATGACATTAAGAAGGCTCATTAACAACTACCACAGTTCATCATAACCTAGGTATGTTGCGGTTAGCGTACATTCTCCCCTGATTAGAACCCACAATCCCTACTCCACCCGGGATAAATATTATTCTGTCAGGGTATGCGCTCCCTTGACTAGGACCCACAAACCCTCCTTCGTTCGGGATCATATTATTGTGGACCTAAGGGCGAACCACGAGCAACAGTACTATGCGTCAACGTATCGTCCCATTGACCAGGACCCGACAATCCAACTTTCTCCCGTGGATATGTGGTACAACAACTAAGTCAAAAATACCGTCTCATTCAACATAAGCCAACTTTAAAACACTACTCATAGAAACATTCCATGGTATTTTTGATGTATTTTCTCATCAACCAATTTACACAAAAACAGTAGCATGTCAAAGGCTTAAAAAATTCTTATTATAACAAATCGTTTATACATTTACATAAACAGAAAATAGGGTATACGGAGGAACATGACAGGAGTACTTACCTTACTCAGTAACTAGTTCTTGAGCTCGGTCAACAACCGTTCCTATCTCTTGTCAACCGAAACCTAAATAACAAATCACACGGATGTCATTCATTGTCGCTGGAGCACGCCTAAGTATTCGGTTTCTCTTAAGTAAGTAAAATTTACCCAACCGCCCCTCGACTTTTGTAAAATTACCTATTCACTCCCGATGCCTAACGTACCATTATCCACCTAGATATAACTTAAAAGAGTCTTTTTAGACCACTGGTGGGCTTTTCGCTCAAGAACGGTCGTTCCGGGAATTTTTTGCTCGGAACCTTAAACTGCTCATTAAGTTGAGCTTTAATGCTCATGATCCAAATATATATCAAACCATACCGGAATGTCACGAAATTTAGGACACTCAAGCGTCACAGTAATTTTAGATCACTATATAATTCTAGGCTAAAAATAATTTGTTTACTATATTAATTAATTCAAAAATCTGTTTTAAAAATAAATTTGTTCAAGATATTTCCCATGCCCAGAAAAATCCCAAAAAATTTCAAGTCGAATGTTTCACAAAAATAAGGGAAGTTTCAGTTTTGAACTTTTTCTAAATGGCAGTTCCAAAAAAATGTACTTCTATATCAAAAAAGTGTATTCGTAAAAATATTTGGAAAAGGAAGGGATATTGGGCAGCGTGAAAAGCTTTCTACTCAGAAGAGGTTCTTAAAATAGTTTAACAAACTGTTGTAATAGTGAAGCGTTACGCGAATTCGAAGCCGATCGAGCGCTACTCCGCTAACGGTACTAAAAATAGAAAACGACTTTAAAAAAACTTTAGAAACTACCTTATCTTAACTATATAAAATTATTGTAGAAGTTTCATTTATAATTTAATAACTTAATTTACTATTATAAAATAATACTCCCTCCGTCCATAAAAGAGTGATTCATTTGACTTTGCACGTATATTAAGGATTTATGTTATATATTATGTGTCTTTCTCATTTTACCCTTTAGAGATAGGGGGAAGAGAGTGGGTCATGAGAGAGAAAATTTGTTGATAGAGTGTTAAATGTAGAGAGAGATATAAAATAAAAAAGTGTAAAGTGGTGGGTCATGAGATAGAAAATGAGTTGGTAGAGAATTAAATGTGGTGAAAAAAATTGAATAAAAAAGGGTAAATATGTAAAAATACTTACAGAATCTTTTCTCATTTGAAAGTGATCAGTTTTTGTGGGACTGCTAAAAAAGGAAATATTATCAGTTTTTTGGAACGAAAGGAATACATTGAAATCTCTCGTTCGGATAAAATTAGTTAGCATGTTTCCCAAGCTCAGAAAAATTTAAATTTTTTTATGTGTGTAGATCTTGCAAAAATAATATAAGTTACTCTTTTGAGTTTTGTCCAAATAAGTTTTTAAATATATTTTAAAAATTAGGAAGGAAAACTGCCTAAAAAGACTATGTTAGCGGTACTTTTGAGTCTAATTTTGAAACAAAACCTTTCCTTCTCTCGCTACAGTTCTTCCTCATGAAACCCATCCGTCCTCTTTTACCTCACTCTTCATTTTCACTCACTCCCTCACGTAAACACACTTTCACAAGTTTGGCAACGCACAACCACCTTCACAATACACCCATATGCTACCCACCAAGACACATACTTGTATGTGACTTACACAGCCCCATCTGTAGCTCACACAGCTCACAGCACACCCATTTATCAACATGGCAGCCCTGTAGCTACTTCTTCTTTCCCATGGCAGCTTCATTTTTCCTCTCACACAAACACTCATGCAACACACCATCACACTTACAGGTCACAACAAATACACAGTCATGCCACTCACATTGTTCATGCAATACCCACATTGGCTCTTATCAGTTTACACGCCCACTTCTCCATCCTCTTCTTTCATTATACATACACATCTATATATATAAACACTCACCACCAAGGGAGCTTCATACCCATATTCGTACACCTATTTACACAGCAATACACACACACACACACACCTACTCATGTACCAATTTCACAGTACACACCCACATCGAAACACCAACCCACTGTGGCAGCCTCTCTCCTTCCACGCCCACATATCCTCACAACCATTTTCTCTTTAACCCCGCAGCCCTTTCACACTCATATACAACTCTAAAACTCACAACATATACTCGCTAACACAACTCACACCCACTGCCGGGGTTTCTAATATTTCTTCTATCTCATTTTCTAAAACTCCTATGCCATACACTTCTTCTAAGTTTCTTCTTCTCAAAAACTGCATCTTTCACCTGTACCCACAAGGTATACAGTCACAGCCACCATGGCTGTGACTTGCCGTTACCCACCCTTCGTCCCATGAACGTAACCACACACTAACGCACGCACCCAGTAAACATGCACACACACAGCACCTTCAGCTGCTCTCGGCAGCCTCCCCCCCACCATGCATTCTCACAGTGTCACGCATCTGGACAGTTACCCATCACGGCAGCCAACATGGCTTTGTTGGCTGCTCTTCTAGTCACGCCGCACCCAGCCACAAGGCTTCCCTTCACGCACACTCCTATTCTCTAGCGGCAGATCCTATAACGTACACACAATACACACTTATATAATTTAGGCGCATTACAATATCGTAATATGGTGAATAAGCCTACCAAAATCTGCCGAAACCCTTCTTTCCTCTCTCTACTTCGGCAATCTCTATCCTCTTCTCTCTGCCTCTCTCTCTCCCCTGTATCTTGAACCAGGTGAAGAAGAATGCCTTGACGGCTGGCCTAGAATAATATATATATAGCCCCCGCCCCCTCGATTACTGTAAACATGTTCAAATATACTGTTTACTATAGTTTAGGTGTTAGAAAAATTTAGATGCTCTTGTTAGATAACCCCGTTACACAATTCGTTGTTAAAAGTATAGTGATGCTAAAATTTTCGCCGCTAAAAGTTGTTAAGAAAATACATTGATGTTCAGTAAAATTATTGTCCCTATAAGTCGCTAAAGAAAAATATACTAACTCTAAATAAGAGTTTGTCGCTAAAAGACACAAATATTCTTACTTGTAAAATTTGTCGCTAAAAGAATTAAGTAAAATTTGTTAAAAATTACAAAAAATTCGAACCTAAGGGATATTACAATTTCTAGGTTAGAGTATTTTGAGAGCTCGAGTAATCTAATTAAATCTCATCAGTGATGACGCACAGTGCTTACGACTTGATACTTATATATATATATTTTTTTTGGCATTTAAAGGAGTATATGATTTCAGTTTGAGAGATTGAGGTAGTATAATTAAAAATTAATTTGTGAAAGTGAATTTTTATTTTGGCATCTTAAATTCTTTTTGAACATTAAGTCAAATAAGGTGTGATTCTTCTTTGTATTTGTTAGGTGTATATGATTTCCATTTTAAAGTTTGAGCTATTTAGGTAAAACTAATTTCTTAAATAAACATCTATTTTGATATTTTAAAAAATTAAGTCATTTTTTTTTGTAAATTGCTTCCGTAAAATGAAAAAAAAAACTTTTAATTTGTGAGTATAATCTTTAGTTTCATAAATAATTGTCGTAGTTTTATTTAATTTTTTTAAAGCTCTTTTAAAGGGTTAATAGTCAAAATCAAAGCTTAATATGTAAATATATGTCTATAGCATAGAGTTCTAAAAGTTGTACAATTGATTTTTCTAGGTTATTAAGATTTATAAATATCGTGACAATTATACCAATGGTTTTTTTCAATAATTAATCGTAGTAATAAAATACTGAAGATCAAGAAAATAGTAATGAGAGTAATGAAATACTCTTGTTTATTATTTGATTTTTTGCAAAATCCCATTACAAATTGGTGCATGTAATCATCAAAGTGAACTCAAATAGCAAACATACATATAGTTAATGTCATTTGAAAATTCAAGGCAGTATAAATCAGATATTAAAGTAAACTTATCCCATAAATTTGTAAGAAACCAAAGACGGATTTTTCAGTAAATTGAGGGAGTAATTTATGCTTTATTTGCTATTTTCATTTTTTTATAACTAAATTTAGGTTTCAAAGGTGGATTGCAGGAACTAAACTTTATTCGCAATACCTCAAAGGAGAATTCTTCTCTTTTAAAGTTTCCACTGGTATCTCAAGACTTAGCATGTTGAATTGAGAATACTGAGAAAACACTTGAATGCAATAACAACCTATTGGATGGTCATTATAAAATATTCTTTTTATTAGACTCCCTTCCATGAATATTACTTTTGAAAGTATGGTTGCAAGATTCTAAAATTGGGTACAATAATTGTACGTAAGCACAACAAGAGTGTACAATCAAAATATTTTAGTTTCCCGTTATTATTTTAGGTAAAATAGTTGTACAAGTACAATCATGGAATAGATGATGGATTTTTGTCCAAGAGTGAAACCTTATTGGAATTGTCCATATCCGTTTCATCCTTTGAAAATATATTATGTAATGATCCGATTCACGTCGTCCTCGTCCTTCAAAAGGGCTAACTAAGTAGGTACTTATGAGTTCATGGGCAGCGACCAATCACAAATCATCCTACATTTGATGTTGGATATATTGTGATATCCCACATCATATATGAGACGATTTGTGATTGATTTTATAAGACCCTGCCAATGAACTTATAAGTATCTATTGAATTAGCCCTTTCAAGGAAGGCATTACCCTGTGGTGGATCGTGAATTGAATCGTGATACATCACATCCCGAATCTGATGAAATAGGATGAATTGAGACCATACTTTGCAACGCACGTGTACCCAACTAATTTAACATATGATCTTTGTTGACACCGTGGTACAGACATTCGCTAAAGCAGTTATTGCCGTTTACCTTTGTCCTTAACCCAACACTTAATGGACATCAGAATCTATATGGTACCATGTATTGCCGCGATATTGTCTCGCTAATCCTTCCATCAGAGAGTTCAAGGCCCTTCCTGTTGCTTCATTCCTCTGTTAATCACTTAGAATTTTTGATCATCAACCCAAAGTTGTCTCGATTTCTCAATCAACAATTTTTTCTGGAGCCTATCTCAGAGGAAAGGTTAATTTTGTCAATTCAGAATGAGGATTTTGTGCAGGTCCGCAGAATCATGAGTGGCTTACCAAAATCTTGAACTCTCTCTACACCACCCTATTTATCCTCTCATTTCTCTCACTCAAATTGCAAACCATC
Organism: Escallonia herrerae; assembly: GCA_033070095.1. NCBI lineage: Eukaryota > Viridiplantae > Streptophyta > Magnoliopsida > Escalloniales > Escalloniaceae > Escallonia > Escallonia herrerae. The sequence goes on from JAVXUP010001381.1 coordinate 229,431, forward strand.
AAGCTGGTTTCTGATCCCCAATCTACCACCCATTTCAATTGGTCTTGTACGGCTGCCTGCGAATTTAATCTTGACAGATTCGTCCAAGGTCCAAGTATTCAAGGTTTGATTTCAAGAATTAGTCGCTTGTCCACCAGGTCTCTCCCTCTCTTACTCACGTCCTGAAAAAATCCCTTGCACTACTTGCATATGATCTCCCAATGGAGACATACTTTGATAGTTTGCACCATTAAAATGATGTATTTCCAAATTTCTTATGCTTATAAAGTAATCTCATTAATTGTGCATCAATCTTGGGTTTTTAATACAAAAATGGTGACAGCTACGTTCATGTTAAGATTATTGAGCGATAAAAGACATTGATTGGTGCCTTACAAGAAAGTCTTCTGCATCCTTTGCATTAGTTGCCTTAGTTTCTATCTGATTTTCAACAATTGTTGATATCGCACGTTCGTCGTTATTCCCTCGTTCTGTAATTCTTGATATTGTACACGAACAATCTGCAGTGATCAAATGGCCAGTGGGAATTTGCCAGAAGATGTGGTTACAGAAATTCTCCTGATGCTTCCTGTTAAATCCTTGTTGAGATGCAAATCTGTTTGTAAGAGCTGGTATACTTTGATAATGAAGCCTAGTTTCACAAATTCACACCTTAATTGCAATGCTGCTCTTAAAAAAAATCATTGTATCCTCATTAAGCGTTTTCTAAAAGAAAGTAACAAAAGTGTCCTGTCCTTCATTGGCGACAAAAATAGTGGTGATGATCAAGTCCCACCAACAGAGATCACCATACCGCACTCCAATCACTTTCTACAGATGCTGGGTGCTTGCAATGGCATAGTATGTCTTACGGATCACAATGATATTATCTTATGTAACCCTTCAATCAGGGACTTCAAGGTCCTTCCTGCTCCTTCATTTAACTATCCCCAGGGTTTGTTTTCTATGACTTTGAGTGTGGGATTTGGCTTTGCTCCACACTCCAGTGAATACAAGGTTATTAGAATTGCAGATCTCCACGAAGAAGATGATGATGGCGCCAGCTACGTGTTTCATTCTGTTATTGCTGAAATTTATGACCTGAGTACCGACTCTTGGAGAGGAATAGATCCTGTTGTGCCCTATATTTGTTATTTTCCCTGTTCTCAGCTTTTATTTAATGGAGCTTTTCATTGGTGGGCATATGACCATGGTGACGAGTGGATCCTTTCTTTCCACATCAGCACGGAGGTTTTCCAGGAGATACAGTTGCCTGATGTTTGTGCATTTCCAGACGGAAACGAGAGGGCTTTTCTAGTTTTAAACGAATCCATTGCATTAATTCTATTCGATTCCTCAGAGCAGACGTCCTTCGACATATGGTTGATGATTGAATATGGTGTTGCTGAGTCGTGGACAAAATATATTACCATTGGACCGCTTGTACATGTCGAGCGGCCTGTATTGTTTTGGAAGTATAAGCTTCTTTTGGAAAAAGCCAATGGCCAGTTGGTATCGTACGACCTCAAATCCCAAAGATTAAAGGAATTTCAATTGTATGGAGCTCAAGAAAGTTTCAGGGCTCTTGTTTATAGTGAGAGCTTAGTTCCGATCAAGTGAGGAAGCGATATCAACTTACATGATGGCAGTGTGATACACCCTTCTTTACCTCACTGTTTTAGACATGGAATTTCAGTCTAATCTCCAGTTGACAAGTTCTTCATATGTCTCATAAGACTTGTGGTGTTCTCTCTAATACTTTTTATATGTTAGATTTCACTTTTAAGTTGCTGACAGAGTCTATCTCTTTGCTTTGTTATTGTAACGGATACTAAAGGCCCCTTTAATAAAGTTCTTATTTCAATTGAATTGTAGCGAATATAATAACTTACCATAACTATATGGACTTCTAAGCGCGTCGTAGCCTAGCAGTTCGCATGACCAAGAATGAAGGCCGAGTCTTCGAGGGTGGAAGTCAGATTCGTAAGCATGGTAGCAAGTTGTGTGTTGAATACATTTGCTAGCTAGTTAATCTCTCGCCGCGTCTTCCATTGTGCCTTGCAATAGATGGAATGCAACCAATGGATCCGATTTCGAACGTATCCACTTTTCTAGCTCCTAACTTGTATAGTCTCACAAAAAAGAAAATGAAGTTCATGAATAATGTTGAGATTTACATATAAATCTCATGGGTTATTTGATTACTTTAATCATCTTGAGAGAGCTTTCTAATTTTTGACTTCATTCCTAATGTTGGCAGATTAGTAGAGCCAACAAGTGTTTGTTTTCCATTTGAATCTTTGGAAACCTTTGGAAACCAACCGTCACCTGTTGAAGAGGTGGGTTTGTCTTACCTAAATGCCAACATCAGATTGAAGAAACGACGGAAGAGAAGTCCACGGCGAGGAGTTTGTCACCGTCTTGTGCAACTGTCATTTTGACTGTTGGCTTGCAACGGTTACTGCTCACTCATGACTTTTTGAAGAGGTGTTATGCCTCTTCGTAACCTGTCGCTGCATATGATGGATATATATACTGTATCCATATTTTAAAAACTGAGTTTTTTCCTTTTTTTTTTAACAGCCTTCCGAAATTGCTTACATATACAGAAAATTTGTTTGCTGAAAATTTTAGATTACTCTCTTAGTTTTCCAAAATTTATTTACTATTGTTTTACAAAGATATTTTGAAGATCTCGATATTGCTAATCGCAGTTCTTATTAGGCTTTGTTGTATCCTGAGAACGAATTTGTCTGCAAACAATTAGCAAACTCTATCTTGAGTGGGGGCGAATAACGTTCTAAAGAAAGTGCCTTTAGATACGTCTCAAAGCCTTTTTTTCGTTTCCATTTCCCGACAATTTCCCAACAAATAACAATGGCAAGTAGAGAATTTTTGTTTCTATAAACCACGGAAAGAAGGGATCTTGTGTATGTATGGAGTTCGCACTTTGTCAACAATAGCACGACGACAAATAGCGATCAACAGTTTGTTTGTAACACGGATAAGACGGTTTAGACCATATTTTTAGAGTGGTGAAAATGGTGTGCGAACCCCCATGATAAACATACAAAGGGAAGGAGGGGATTTTTTGGTTCTTTTTCTTTTGGAGGGGACAAACCTGAAATTGTTGAGAGAGAATATCCATGAGAAATTGGGTGAATGACTAGGGAGAGTAACGTCTACTTGTCTCATAGATGTCGCGCTGAAGGTAATTATTGATGTAGTCATTGCTTCCCACGGACCACAAATATCGATTTTGACAAGTATGTTGAGAGCTTTTCCTCTATTCCTTCGCACCAGCAATTTGGATTCGACCGTCTGCTGAAACAAGTCGATCTGATGATCTAAACTTAAGCATTTCCCCTGCAAAGACCCAAAAAGCAACTTTATAAAAACTTACAAGATAGGCAAGCAATTGCATTTCCCCTTGTGATTGCAGTAATTTTATTTGCCAAAGAGAAGAATGGTCAAAGACAAGCAATTCCAACAGGGGCAATTATGTAATTTTGTCAAAATAGAGGGGCTAAATAGTTAATTTGTCCGGATCATATACTTGTTGTCACTAATTTTCTACTTCAATATCAAGTAAAGTCAGGGGTTTGAATATAACTAAATATCCTCCATTTGAAAAAAAAAAATTAGTCCTTGCTAATTGATACAATGGCATATAACATAAAGATGCACGTACGTAGATACACTTGCAAAAAAGTATCCGATAACTTCATCGCGAAAATATCCTTCGCTAAAGAGTATCTCGAAAATACTATAGTAAAAGACTACTAAGCATATATACGAGACTACAACCATGCTGTTATATATACACTGTAATTGCATTAAAGAACACAGATAATCCCAAGTACACTGTCTGCCTTTATATCTACCGCCCAATCCAATCTTGCACAGCTGGTGGCGAATTTGATCCGTCTTGCGTTTAATGAAAGCTCGGGCTACAAGAGAAATAGACGCAGTTGTGCCCTCTGTTTGGTACTTTCCCTGTTATGAGTTTTTATTCAATGGAGCTTTTCATTGGTGGGCAAATGATGAAGAGCATGGTAACAAGTCAATCCTTTCTTTCCACATCAGCACGTAGGTTTTTAAAGAGATATGGTTGCCTGATGCCTGTGCATTTCCAGAGGGAAAACGAGTGAGCTTTTCTATTTTAAATGAATCCATTGCATTACTTCTTTTCAATCCCTCAGAGCAGACATGGTTTAACATATGGTTGATGACTGGATACGGTATTGATGAGTCGTGGACAAAACAATTTACATATTAATGGGCCACCTTTACAAGTCAAACAACCTTTATTCTTTTGGAAGCACCGGCTGTGTTGCACGCGGGGTGTTTTCTATACAGTGATCAATATTACTTAATAGTCCATTAAAAAGGAAGGTATTGTGATATTGCTTTTCACAATATTTAGTTATATTTAAAACATATTAATGGAGGAAAAGAGAATGGAGACATGAGAAGAAAGAAGTCATTATCTAATAAATTTGATAAATCAAATAGTTTGTTTCAATTACTGTGATACCCTGAAAATACCGAAAATTAATCTAATCGTGAGTTTGATTAATTAAGGGATACTATTTTTATTACGTAGCAATACGTTGATGATGATTAAGTGTTAGGGAGCTATATGGGAGGTTAGTTTGGCCGTGGGGGTCAAAATATAATTTTAGAAAGTTAAAGGGGGTAAAAGTGTAATTTTGAAAAATATGATGAACGGGATGCATATCTTTATTAAGTAGCATCCTTTTGATGATAATAAGGTGTTAGGGGGCTACATGGATGGTCAGGCAAATTGTAATTTTCCAAAGTTGAGGGGTCAAAATGCAATTTTGGAAACTTGAGGGGCCAAAGTGCAAATAATGAAAGTTTGCAAAATGTGTCATAAGGTGGGGAGAATTCAGCCGAGTGTCTTCCACCTCTTGAGTGAATTGGGCTGACTAAGCCTCATAAACAATAAACTATTGTAGGGATAAGATGATGGAATGAAAATATAAAAGAAAATTTGTGGGGTTGAAAGTGAAAATATGAGAAAGTCATGAATAAGAGCTGGGCGTGAACAGTAACCATGAAGAACATCACTGTTGCAGCTACGGGAAAAAGAGAAGGAAAAAGGAAGAAGAAGGAAAGGAAGGAAAGAAAGTGAAATCCAAACCCTAACGGGGTATGATTTTGAACCAAATTCGTAGAAATTGAATGAATTTATTTGTGTATACGTATACGTTATATATACGTATACGTTATATATATATGTGTGTGTATATATATATATATACACACATATATATATATATACACACACACATATATATATATATATATACACACACACATATATATATATACACACACACACACACACACACACACACACACACACACATATATATATATATATATATATATATATATATATATATATATATATATATATATATATATATATATATATATATGGGAGCTGATCCGTTGATAGCGCTAGCAAAATGGGAGATCTTGCTAGCGCGATCTGACCGTCCATCCCTTCGGGATGGACGGCCCAGATCGCGTATTTTTGCGGCGCTGTCAGCAGTCCGCTACACTGTGTAGCGGACGACACTTTTTACCATTTTGCCCCTGCACCCCCTCCGCTACACTGTCTAGCGGAGCACATAATTGAAGCCCACGTTGACAGCCACGGTATCGTCCGCTAGACAGTGTAGCGGACGACTGACTCAGTCAACACGACTGTTACTTTGTCATTATCTTACCGTCCGCTAGACAGTGTAGCGGACCGTTTTTCCCTTCTTTACTCCGAAACCCTTATTCATTCCTTCTAAACTGCTATTCATTCCTTCTTCTCACAATTCTTCTAGCGGCGTTGGCAAGTAGATCGGCGCAATTTCTTCTCAAGAAATCCTTTATTCGACGAATCAATCACGTAAGTTCACAAACCAATCCTTTATTTGTTCATAATCTAGAGTTGTTATCGCGGCTTATGCATGATTTTGAATGTGTGCGAAACGCTGCATTGTGCTAGCGTTTGTCAATGTATCTATACATATATATAGATTATATATGTGTATTGCGTATTATTTGTTCATGTGATTTCACTTGTAAAATCCCATTCCCGTGTCTGTTTGTATCTATGTACATTGCATATACACAGCATGTGAACTTATGTGAGTATTATCTGATCACATGCTAGCGTTGACTGTGCTAGCGTTGTATGTTTGAGAATGTTTACGCTTCCAACCTTGCCGTTTTGCATAATTTCAGTTGCGAAAAATGGATTTCAACCCTGGACCAGAAGATCCGTCCGTATTATACGACCAAGCAAACCATATCAGTACGCTCATATGGGATGGTGGAGTAAGATACTTATTTTATCAACTTTGTTATTCTTGGGAACGTTGTATATCGTTTAATTTGCTTAAATTGTATTTATTAATTCGTAGGAAAGAGCACTTCTCAACACGGTAGAAGTATCCGATAATTTTAAAGAATGGAAATTGAACAGAACCCAGAAAAGATTACTGCGTGGGATTGGGTTTGGGATTTTCACGCATGGGCAGATCTTTCAACAACTTGACCGGCACTTAATAGGTGCCCTTGTTGAAAGGTGGAGAAGTGAAACGAATACGTTTCACTTCCCTCTCGGAGAGCTGACAATTACCCTAGAAGATGTAGGGTTCATCTTAGGGTTACCGGTGACGGGGCGGCCGGTAATAGCTCCTCCGTCGGAAGCAACGAATAAGAGGACCGCTAGGGACTTCTTTACTTCGATACCCCAGGATCAATTTAGCACTGGTGGTATCAAGTTGAAATGGTTGGTAGATACCTACAAGGTTCTGCCGGATAACTACACGGATCAGATGCTTGTGCTGTACACACAAGCTTTCCTCTTGTGGGTGATGGGGGCAATTCTGTTCCCAACAACGTCGAAGAATACCGTCAGCGTCAAATATTTACCGTTGTTGGGTAACCTGCTGGAGGTTGGGGATTATGCCTGGGGAGCCGCAACTCTTGCGTACCTGTACCGAGCATTGCACAAGGCAACGAGGCCCGACTCCAAAGCGATATGTGCATGTCTCTCGCTATTGCAGGTATATCATACAATTCTTGATTACTCGCTCGTTTCTTTTTTTTTTGGGTTGAATTGACAATAAAATTTGACGATACTTTATTTAATTTGTCTTTGCTCTCAGGTGTGGTCTTATGAACACCTTGCTACCGGCGCACCCACGCGTAGGGACGGAACCGATAATGTGTGGCCTCGGTTGTGCGCCTGGGAGTACAGCCGGAAGGACAGCCACTACCAGAGGAGAGACGATCCCCATCACAACATTACGTACTATCGGGGGGAGCTCGACTCGTTATCTCCTGGCCAGATGCGATGGGCACCGTACAAACATTTGGCGCGACGGGTGGGAGAGTCGTTCGTCTTCACGCTCTCCGGGTTGCAACGCACACCCCTGATCCACTTCGAGGTCGCAGAGTGGCAGCTGCCAGATCGTGCTATGCGCCATTTTGAGTGCCTGCAGGGGTTGCCAGCCGGCGCGCCGGATATGAGGCTTAACAGGAACCCACCGGGTGTCCCTCGGTTTGGCAAGGCAAATGCGCACGACTTGTGCGCACGAGAACTTGAGGTTTGGGATTCCTGGCAGGACACGCTGGCGGCCATTGTGTCGGAGCCTGACCCCGTGATCAGCATCGAACAGTACAATGGGTGGTACTACCGCATCACCCGGAGGAGAGTAGCTCCAGTAAGGTTTGAACGCGGGGAGAAGTACCACCCTAGGGGTCAGATCGATGAGCACATGGCATACAATCTGGTAAGTTGGCCAATAAGTGCTTTAATTGAACTTGATGATTCTAACTGTGTATGAAGTTACTTATTTATTATCTCTCTGGATGTAGGTTAATGCCTCGTTCGCCTTCTTCCAGAAGTTGCGCGAGCGGAAGGATTTGGTGGATGCAATGGGCGAGGAGCTTCGCCAACAGGCTGATGCGTTGGCGTATGGCTGCGGGAATTTTTTACACCAAGCATCGGGCCAGCCTTCCGGCGTCAGCCCGGGAATGGGTTATCCGGGGTGGCAGCCCCCATATGTGAGCGAGGGATACACCGATCCCTCGGGACAGACTTCGGGAGTGAGCCAGGGATATGGTGGTCCCTCTGTACCGGGAATGGGTGGTGATTGGGGACAGCCAAGCACCATGGGCCAGGCTCAAGCGCCGTGGGAAGACTACAGTGTGCCCTCCTTCTCTTTGCTATTGGACTCGGAACCCCAACCCTTCTCTCAGAGTCAAGTCACGCAAGACTGGGGTTTCGGACACATCAGTCTGTCGGAGACACTGCCCATTGTCCCGTGGGCAGGACCATCTACTGCCGAAGGAGGGCAATATCCCCCGGTCGACCCCCCGGAAGGAGTGCAATATCCCCCCGTCGACCCCCGAGGGCAATATCGCAAAGGGCATCCAGTGAAGCCCCTAAAGCCGCATAAATGCCAAATAATCAGAGAGCGTTATTTTAGCGGCTTCCCCCGGGACAAAGCGTTGTATAGTGTGAATCATCCGGAGGGCATGGATTACACTTGCGAGTGGGGAGAAATGGCCTCCCTGGCTCCGGGGAGTTGGTTAGACAACGGTGTCATCTCCACATACGTGGAGATTCTGAAGGAAAGGGGTCGGGAGCGGCTGAACGAGTACCCGGCTGTTTTTTTGGTTGATGCCTTTTTTCATAGCCTCCTAGTGTCTGAATGGCATGAGTGGGTCGAGCAAAGGCGGAAGAAAAAGTTGAGCCAGTGGAGACCGTCCGCTAACCTACGAGCGTATCTTGCTAGGGATAGTCCAGTGAGCGCAAGTGTTGCCGACGTGTTTCTAATCCCATTTTTAGGGGAAAGCCACTGGTACTTGGTTTGCTATGAACCGGTGGAGAAAGTCGTATCGGTGATCGACAGTCTCCACGACGATACCGCCTTTATGCCTGTGCTGCAGATGTACAAAGCCCAGTTGGATTCAATGGTAATATTACGATTGTTGTTTAACAGTTATTGTAACTTGGCATAAATGTTAACTCGTGTCTTACGCCGTTTTGTGTTTCTCGCAGAATATATTTTGTGCAATGGTCAATGGTATCCGTGGTAACCCTGTACCGGCGCGGCCAAAGCTCGATTGGCGACTGAAGAAGAGGAGGCCCAAGCAACGTAACACTTCGGACTGCGGCGTCTTCCTTTGCATGTACATGGATTACATTTGCCGGTCCGAGAGCCTCAAGGCGGCGGTGTGGAGCCAAGCAGAAGTAGACACCTTTAGATATAGAATGGCTTGGCAAATTATGAAAGGCCGGCCTAGAGCGGTTAGGTTTATTGTAAATCCGGCTAATGCCGAGAATCCCTCCCAACATGATTCCCCCAGTTGACATTGTACCATTACACTTTATTTTTTTTTAATAAACTATGATTATTTAGAAAGCTCTCATTGATTTGTGTTGAAGATTATTGATTGATTGTTTTGTCTGATTTCCGTTGAAGATGATTTGAGTTTGGTTTTTTTGGCTCTCACTGAGAATGATTGAAAAGCAAAATCTGTCCGTTAGACAATGTCGCGGACGGTGGGGGTGGGGAAAATTTTCCAAGTGTTGATATAAGGCAATCTGCTGGCCCGTCCGCTAGACAATATCGCGGACGGTGGGGGTGGGGAAAAAGGCATTCTGCTGGCCCGTCCGCTAGACAATATCGCGGACGGTGGGGGTGGGGAAAAAACATTCTGCTGGCCTGTCTGCTAGACAATTTCGCGGACGGTGGGGTGGGGAAAAAAGGCGTTCTGCTGGCCTGTCCGCTAGACAATATCGCGGACGGTGGGGGTGGGGAAAAAAGGCGTTCTGCTCGCCCGTCCGCTAGACAATATCGCGGACGGTGGGGTGGGGAAAAAAGGCGTTCTGCTGGCCCGTCCGCTAGTAAATTTTTTAAGTGTTGGGTTAAGACAGTCTGCTAGACAATGTCGCGGACGATGGGGGAGGGGAAAATTTTCGAAGGTATTTTCTTGGCCCGTCCGCTAGACACAATGTAGCGTTATGCAGTTTTAATAAATTGGCGTCCGAAGACAATGTATCTCAAACGGCACAATTAAGCGAGAAAAAATTTGGAAACATAATGAACATGTATACAATAAATTTGGTTATTATTAATAAATTAGGGTTCACATTGGGGGAAATAAATTTTTTCACAAGCGCTCCGATCAAAGATTACAACTTGAAAATCCCACCACCCAAGGTGTTCAAACACTACAAAGTCCCCGAGTTCGAGGCCATGCTGGCGCACGAAGACGTTCCAACCCTCTGCGAATTGCTTTTTTTGGGGTCGGCCGGGCTTCAGCTTGATTTCAACCTGCCAGGCCCCCTTGCGGCTATATAATCTTGAACTGTCATGAATTGTTGTAAATTGATTGGTAAAGGCTTCCGGTATGTCCTAACAAACACAATACAAAAAATAGGTTAGTTTTTAACCAAAAGATCAAACTTTTAACACACGAAAATACAGAGAAAGAGGGATGGGCTACAAGTTCATTCTCAAATCCCGGCATCATGACTTTGAAAAAGTGTTTGCCTGCTAGGTGCAAGTTGCCAATAAAATCGTAGGTGGTCTCCGATCCAGAAGCCATCGAGGTCGGCGATGAGGGGAGGACGGTGGTGTCGCCGGAGATGTGGGTCGCCGTAGATGGGGTAGCGGCTTGGGTTAGATGTTCGAGAGAGAGAGAGTATAGCGGACTGATAAAAGCTGTTGCCCGTTTTGATTAATATGTACAATAGGATAGAGGTCCGCTACATTGTATAGCGGACATAAATGAAAACCAAAAGTTTTTCTGCGATGACGTCCGCTACATTGTATAGCGGACATAAATGATGTCCAAAAGTTTTTCTGCGATGACGTCCGCTACATTGTATAGCGGACATAAATGATAACAAAAAAATTAGGACTATGCATATCCGTCCGCTACATCAGAAATCGCTACATCAGAAAAAATAATTCCGGTATTCGGTTGAATAATTATTAGAAAAAATTATTACAAATGTCAAACTTATATAAAAATTATTACAAATGTCAAACTTATACAAAAAATTAAAGGTCCACTGCAGCTTGTCCGTCCTCATCTTCGGCGTCATCTTCTGCCCCATCTTGCAAACCCCCGGGACTTATCCCCAGTGCCTTGTAATGGTTCCGCTTGTCGTGGTCGGTCATTTTGTTGCACAATGCACACCTTCGCAGCTTTTTAGGTTGAGTTGCCGTTTCAATTGAGCTTTTCATCCGCGTAGATCTCTTGCGGCCTTTCGTTTGCGATATAATTGGATCCAACGGCCGGATATCATTGTCGCCTTCCTCCCCCGGCTCGTCATCTTCGGATTCCGTCGTAGGCTCGGTGTCAACCGCATTGGTGACTGAAGCTGCTTCCAACTGGTCGACGATGGGCTCTTGCTGCTGAGCTACCTCGAGGAGATGTTTATAACCGACCATTGTAGCAGCAGCCTTTACGGACAAACGGGTGAACATCGTCACCAGATGATTATACCGCAACGTCTCTGATTCTTCAAAGTCAGTATACGGGTGCTCCGG